>JANHFK010003478.1:367486-377979 GCA_036250565.1 Sibynophis collaris | reverse complement strand
TTGTTTGCTTCTAGGTGTTCGCTGATTCATTGCTTGATTATCTTTTCCAGAATCTTCCCTGGTATTGAGGTCAGGCTAATAGGTCTGTAGTTTCCTGGATCTTTTTTTTTTCTTTTCCTTTTTTGAACATGGGAACTACATCAGCTCTTTTCCAGTCCTCTGGCAGTTCCCCGGTCCTCCAGGATCTTTCAAACATATAGTTCAATGGTTCTGAGATCTTGTCTGCCAGTTCCTTCAGAACCTTGAGGTGTAATCCATCCGGTCCAGGTGATTTGAACTTGTCTAGGTAGACAGGTGTTCAGTTACCATTTTCTTCCCTATTTTAACTTGTGTTCCTAATCTGGTTTTTGTGGTGCTGTTTTTGATAGGTTGGACTATTTTTTCCCTTTGTGTAAAGACAGATGTAAAAAACAAGTTAAGTAGTTCTGCTTTCTTCTTGTTGCTTATACCTTCTTGCCACTTTCTCCCACAAATAAACCAATTATTTTTTCTTGTTTTTAACGTGTTGGGAGAAGCTTTTTTGTTTGTTTGTTTTACTTTTGTCGCAAACCTTTGTTCATTATGAGCCTTAGCTTTCCTCACTTCATCTTTACAGGTTCAGGCTATTTGCTGATATTCTACCTTACTTATTTGCCCCTCTTTCTACTTTTTATATTTCTCCTTTTTGTCTTTCAATTTACTAGAGTTTTGTGAATGTCTATTTAGAGCAAAAGATCAACACTTTAGGTGCATTATAGATTTTTCAAAGCTTAACAATTTGACTTTTTGTGAAATGTGCCAAAATGAAATAATACCAGTTTAGAATACACTGTATGATATATATGCAGTATTTTAAGTTAGGAGATAAGTACAGAATTAATAACAGCCAAATATCTTTGTAGTACAAGGAAGTGAACATTTTTGCTATGTATTATTGCAAATTATAATAAAAAATAGCTCGCCAACAGAGGCAATGACTGTGTCAAATAATTTTCAGACAGTTTCTTTTCTTTGCCCTTAACCCCTCTATTTCCCCCAGTATTTCTGACGGTGCAGAATACTGCTGTGAAATGTTAAAGTGGAAAAGCCCATTTCCATAATAGAAATAGCACTTAGACTTATATACTGCTTCACAATGCTTTACAGCCCTCTCTAAGCGGTTTACAGAGTTAGCATGTTACCCCCAACAATCTGGTTCTCAATGTTAATATCTCATTTTTCATCCTGGACTCAAATATATTCAGGTATGCTAGGTATGCTTAACTGATATTATATTGCTATATAAGCTTCTCAGTTTTTGGTTCAGTTCTTCTGGATAGAAATCAAAGGGCTAGAAGTCAACAGGGGCAAAATCATTTGTTCAAAGGCACCATTCACAACATATTCATTCCTAATGTTGACTAATTGTTTCAAATAGTTCAAATGTTCCATTTAGCATATGAATACGTAACAATTTCCCCTCAAATATTGTAAAATATCATCTGAGTCACTCCCTACTCCTGAAAACTCTGTTTCAGTTGCATATGACTTCCTAACTCTAATTGTGACCAACACTCCTTCCAATAGATACCTTTTAAAAATTAAAATTCCACGGAAAAACAATGTTATTAAGACCAGCACTATGTTAGAGGAAATCTGCATATCCTTATTGAAGCAGCACATTAACCATTAAGAAAAGGATTTTGTCTGGAAGTCTACATGAATTTTAAAGAAAAATAAATAAAAAGATCAATATTTGCAAAGCTTTTAAGTATCAATTTAGTTGATGTAATTATAACAGTTAATGTTTTTTCTCCCCTGTGAACTTAGAACATCATTCCAGTTTATTTATTTTTTTATTCTACCAAAGTTATTGTATAAAGCAATAAGTTATATTGTCAGTTACCAATATTTATTTTTCTTATAATTCCTTATTTTCTATAATATTAAAAATAGTAAATGCATAATATTAGAAACAAGGAAATTGCTGTTCTTCTAATACTTTGAGTTCTTAATTCTCACATATGCTCTTCAATTAGGCTTTCCCTGAAGGAATGTAGGAGGAATTAGATTGTACAAATATTGATAATTAAATAATCCATCCTAATGGTTCACAGTTACATTCTGAAACTTACTATTACAGTTGTATTTAGGAGAGTACTCATAGGTTACTAGTGTTGCATAAAGATTTCTTATTTTGGGCAAAAAATTTACAACACAATAAAGAGCTACCACTTGATTTCCATGTTTTTTATAATGAATTTTGACATCTGTATCATTCTTATTTCCCAATATTAAGAGGGTAATCCCAGATACTATACCGTCTTCATTCATGAAAATATACATCATCAAGCAGCAGTAATTGAAAAATTGAACACTCCATCATTGATATTTTTCATTATTTTGGAAACTGTAGAGAACTAAGGAATATTGTAACATTATGAGACTTTCAAAATTCACATGTTTTCATTTTCTAGAAATGCTTTGACCTTTTCCTGCTCCTCCACAACTTGACTGAAATGGTGTTAAAAGTTCAAATTTGTCATGCAGTTAATCCTTGATGAATATGACAATATGTATGACATGTCTAAGAAGGTTTGGTTTAACAATAAGAAGTTAATGCTGGTCACATTTTTAACTCATTCAGGTTCAACTTTTCTGTGGTTAAACAATCTGAAAGAGACATTTGCTCCAAATGATGCTATACCTTATAATGCTTCTTGAACTGATGAACACGGGTCCATTTTTTTAGTTAAGAAAACGGTATGTATTGTTCATGTTTAATTTCTGCCAACTAAATAGTTTGTGTTACTGGTTGAAATTGTACTGTTTATGATTTTCTCCTTTGGTATCTTTGAAATATAATTTGATTAAGATTTCATGTTGTAGCAAAGACAAGAGAGAAATCATGCCAGTTCATGCAACCTTAACTGGAGCCCATATGTCTCTATTTGGAGGTTTCATATATAAAATTCTAAATATTCTATAGCTGCCAATATCCGAGTCCAGGTACAAGAGGCTGAATTTTACTTTTAAGACAACAGACACTTTGTAAACAGGTTATTTCTACTTAATCAATAGATGTTTTAGAAATGTTGCTGAAATATTTTTTTCAGCATAATTTCTTATCTCTTTGGTAGATTTAAATTTTGATAAAAATATTATTATTTGAGAAAGATAGGAGGTAGGAAGAGAGAGGAGAGAAAGAGAAAGAAGAATGAGAAGTAGGAGGAAGGAAGGAAGGAAAAGGACAACTTTGGTAGTTTTTGGACATAATGGATGATTAAAATATGAGAAGTAACATTGTGACTTATGTCCTTCCCATTCCTCCAATAGAGAGGTTCTTGATGAAAGATAAATGGTTCTCTCCATCTTATAGCTGCATATAAGAGGCTAATTTAAACCTGTTTTCTCTGGCTTTTAATTGAAGTGATTTTATTGTATTATTAGATGTTTGGAAATGTATTCATACTGCTTATTTACATTCTTTGAATTTGTTCTCTTAGAGAAAGGATCTTCTTCCACTTCCTTTATCCCATATCATATACCAATAAGTGACAGGACAATACTGTACCCAGATCCATGGACTGGAACTAGTGTTTTAATCATATATCTACGTCCATATTTGTACCAGAATTCAAAATGCACACGTTAAAACAGGCAAAGGGCCAATAATATTATGGCCATCTAAAGTATTCAGAATCCCTACCTAGCTGTAATATATAACTATTAATACTAGCTGTTGTTCTCAGTCCCTCTTATTTTTTGAAATTCCTATTATTTTATCCAAGGAACTGCTCTCTAATGTTAACATTATAAAATCAATGATTACTTACAGAGTTCTTAACAATAGGAGGCTCTATTATGCACACAGAGAAAACAAATGGAACCAATGAATGTAATTTTAATTTTCATTATATTTACTTATCATACCCTAAAGCTGTAGATGTCTTCTTCATATTCATTCTCCTAGCATAACACTGAAGGGTTTAGGGATTACAAAAACCAGTAAGTGCATTGGAACTGAATTATAATTTAATTTAATGTGAAAATAAACCCCTGCCTATGTAAAATTAATGATGTTACAACTTTCTAAAATAGTTTTAGAACTTTAAAATAGTTTTATATTTGGTAAGGCCTGGAAGACTGGCAATCTACTGTTAATTATTACATTTCTGTTTAAATAGTATAAAATAAATGCACTGTAGAAGCATGATACTGAAGATACTGTATGAACAGATAAATCAAATACCATATCATCTTGATTTTTTTTTCTGTCAGCAGTATACGGTCTATGACCTCTATATAACCTTTTTCCATTAAGTTTTTTTTAACTTTAACTTCTCTATCTAGTGTGTTTTTATTCTTATTTTTCTAGTTTGTTTATTTCAGAAAAACTTGACATTGAAGTAGCAATTGAATTTCAGTGGATTTTATTTAAAACTTGATAAGCATTAAAATGAGAATTTATGATCAAAGCTCTATGGGAATTAAAATGTTACATCTTTATGCCACTTCCCATTAGAACAAAGTTTATTTATAATTACAGGGTATATTCATTTTTCCTTCCTCTTTTAAATTTTTCATATATTTCTAATTTTTTCCTGGACATGTTATATTCTAATTCGCCTAGTGATATTTTTAAAAGGTAAAGAAACCTACTTCTGGAGACATGATTTAAATGTATCTAGGAATTGTTTACTTTAATTTCAAATATATGTTAGAAAATAATTAATGAATCAGAAAAACATAAAAACAGTGCTGGCTGGAAAAAGTTGCTGTTAAATACTAACACTGAACTATTGTAGAAAGTACTATTAGATCTAAAGTTACACATTGTGTTTTGTTTATCAAACATTTTTTAAAAATCTGACTAGGATATTGAGATCTCTAGAGAAGTCCAAGGTCAGGTCAGTTTATTCTTACATATTGTGACAGATTCTATACTGCCAGAATTTTTTAAAATATATTTTTAAAAACCTGAAATGAATATATATATATATATTCCATCTGTATTTTACTTAATGTATGTGTTTTCTATGCAACATTACATAATGCTTTTTTACTCTGATACACTTTTTTGAAACAAAACTTTGAAAAGAGAGACTTGTACAAAAGTTACTAGAGTATGAAGAATGCTAATGGAATTCCATGTATTCCATAAGAGTTGTTAATGCGTATATTTATGATGCATTGGAAGGCGGCAATCTTAAACATACATATATAGAGATAAGGCTCATTGAATAGAGTGATTCTTACTTCTGACTACTAGCAATTGTTCTATGAATGTTAAACAGCTGGGAACGAAAAACATTCAACACTATCCAAATATTATTCAACATGTGCTAAAGTCAATAATGCAATAATATTAAAGCAATGAAGTTGAAATACAGTAGTGACTTTATTGTGGGAAGAACAATAAAGAAAATTGCAGTATGAGTACTGGTAATATGTCTTATCTCTGTAAAAAGAAAATGAGAGGGGTTGCCAGTTTTGGCAATTATGTGTATGTACTGAAAAAGAACACATTGTCATCAAATAATCTATTTTCCTATTTACTGTACCTATTTATATTTTATATATAATTATTATGCAATTGAAAATTGTGCAAAGTGTATAGCTGTCATGACAATTAGTTAGCCTATTGCTTTTTAGCTGACAAAGAACTGGATATATAAAGAAGTGCATGGTGGTGGGTAATGACTACTATTATTTAACAGAATAACAGAGTTGGTGGGGACCTTGGAGGTCTTCTAGTCCAACCCTCTGCACAAGCAGGATACCCTTCAGATATTTCAAGCAAATGGTTGTCCAATCTCTTCTTCAAATCTTTCAGTATTGGACCACCCACAACTTCTGGAGGCAAGTCATTCCACTGATAAATTGTTCTAACTGTCAGGAAATATATCCTTAGTTCTAGGTTGCTTCTGTCATTGATTAGTTTCCATCCATTGCTTCTTGTCCTGCCTTTATGTGCTTTGGAGAAAAGGTTGACTCCCCCTCTTTGTTGTGGCAGCCCCTTAGAATTTGGAATCCTGCTATCATGTGACCCTAGTCCTTCTTTCCATTTCTTGCTACAATTCTTCGTATGTTTTAGCTTCCAGTCCCTTAATCATCTTTGTTTCTCTTCTCTGCACTCTTTCTAGAGTCTCAACATCATTTTTACATCATGGCAACCAAAACTGGATACAATATTACAAGTGTGGTCTTACTAAGTCATTACACAGTGGTACTAACACTTCATGTAATCTGTTAATGTAGTCTAGGACTGCACATTTCTCACATATAAGAATTCAATGTGACATAGAATAGACTAGATGGACAAACTTACAAAGGAGATACAAGAAAAAGAGGAAACAGGATATTATATAATGTAGGAGAAATGATATGAATGGTTAGAGGAAAGAGATAAAAGGCAAGGAAAGATCAAATAAGGAAGATATAGGAGTTGAAATATAATAACAAATAAGAGGAAACAGAAAAAAACGCAGATTTTAGAAATGAAATTGTGTACACTGTTATTTATATGTATATATGTAAATAAATTAATATTAGAATTAAAAAAAGAAAGAAAGCAAATTCATCTACTGTGATGTTGAAAGGTTGTTGTAGCTACTTTCAGAATTCTATGGCTTTATTTTGTCTTTTGGATCCTGCTCTGGGGTTTGGACTTGATAGCCTGTGGCTTTCCAAAATTATCTACAAATACCTCTGTGGTCATGCCATTGTGCCTCTTCTGATTGTGGCAACTTTACTGCTTCCAATAGAAAATTTGTAGTCATACCCTACAAAAATTAAGTTTCATATAAATTATACATTTAAATTTAATTGAAAATAAAATAATGTCATTAAATGTTTACACCAAGTTTTAATAATTTTACATTTCTGCAAGGTTAAGACAATAAACTCTTGATTTAGCAGAATTGGTAGATTTCAGATACAGTAGAAAATATTTTGATCCGGTTACTTGGGAAAGCAGCTCCCCCTCCCCTCAATAGGTACTATTTTCCCTAGAAAATGGTTATGTTTCTTCACACACTGATTAGGAAGGAAGGCAGTAAGAAGATTAAATGGGCTATAGAAATGGCAGAAAGCTGGATGGTGTGTCAGAGTGGTGGAGCCCACTTAGTTGACAGAGGGAGGGTGGAAAATTCAGGTGAGTGTCATGACTGAGCAGCAGTGGCCAAAACAAAGGAGGACAGAATTGTTGAAAGATCTATTGAAAGAAATGGCAGGCTGGTAGATTTATATTAGATTAATGACAACAGTGGTAACTTCTTTTCCTTATCTTCATTCTTCCCTGACCAACACATATTTGTTCACAAAAAGTTTACCTAATATTGATGCTAAGAATGATGTCTCTTAAAAGTTTGTCTTCATAAGTACGCATTAGTAGAACCACTGCTATGACTTTGTTATAAAAAAGAATCTTATCATGATGGATTCAATTTTCTACATATGCACATTTTGCAATAGATAAATGAATAAATAAATGAAATCCTCATGCTTCAGTTTGCATTAAATTTTATAACCCTATTATGTCAGTGATTTAACCTCATGCGTATTTGCTCATGCAAAATTATGAAAAAGCAAAATATCTTTTAATAACTTCTAAATAAGTAACATTACTTTCCACAGAAAGCTGTGATGGATAAATTTAGTGGCATTGCATTTTAATTTTTAAATATTTGTTACCATGTATTCAGATTTTAATAAATACATAAATTAATGCAGCATTTTGAGTTTAAAACATCCACAACAGATTCTTTAGACTTCAAATAATTTAATATTGGTATTATAAAGGGTTTTTGAAGAAAACTATTGTAACATAAAAAAAATAACTGCCTCAATGTGCCATCTCGTTTTTGAAAGTGTTTTATTACTTTAATTTCCTGACTTAGTAAAGTAACAAGCAGCATACCAGAAGAGACACTGTTACGGTATTCACAATTTATTAGAATGCTTAAGCTGGTTGAAAATGTTATGTGAAACAGAAACCCAATATCTAGCTGAAAAAATTGGACAAGCTCCAACATTAACATTGTATTAGTTTTCCTTAGAGTACTGCTTATGACTGACAAGTTGCCTAGAGAATGTACATTTTAATAAATCTGTGAGTTAAGATCTCACAAACTTTTTAAGTTCTAATTCATTTCTGAAAGTTTATTTCTATTTAATTTGGAAAATATATCTCTGATGTTTTCTGTTTTGCTTCTAATAATGAAAATTACTTTGCTATATGAAATGACCCAATATATTTTGTACCGTTATTTTAAATTTGTCTGCATGACTATTAACTCCCAGGGTTAAGGAATTGTCAAGCCAGGATGGCTGTATTTAGCATGTCTTTTTTTGTTTGTTTAAATCCTGCTCCTCTAGCAACTGTATCACTACCTTTTAAAGTTATGTCAGAGCATATAAAAATAGAAACTTATTCCGAGATACTGTCAGTTTCATTACAGAAATTGTGTGTACGTGTGTGTAGGTATAATTAAAATGTTGTTATTAAACATTGCTTTAATTGTTTTAATATTTGTAATGTTGATAGTAATATTTTATACTTTGTTTTTGGCATTTTTATGTTTTTATTGTAAGCCACACTGAATCACAAACATGAATTGGATAAATTTATAAATTGAATGAATTAATTAAATAACTTACAGAAATATGAAATAATAAATTAATTCATAAATAACCAATAATTCTTTAATAGGTGTACTAAACTATTCAATGCCTTACTCTAATATGTGGAATAGTTGTGCAGACATCAAGTTGACAGAAGTTGCATGTTTATCAGTGAAGATCAAACTGTATATAGAGTTCCTTAATCCCACCACTATTTTGCCACCAAAGGATTACAAGACATTGTTCAGAAATGGGCGGTTAGTATTTCTTCAAAACCAAACATAAAAATACAATGCAGCTTAATAGATAATCATAAGATTTGATTTATAGTATAATGCTCTTCAGTGCATTTGCAAGCTTTGTGAGTCATTTGTGAACTGCTTTTATCTTTATTGATTATATGTGGAAGGGTTTTTTTTAATCATGCTCACTCAATATTTCAATATCCCCAATTATGAAAGATGGAAAGCTATCATACCAGGACATGGACTAAATGAATATAGCTTTTAAAATGCTGCAATATTACATTGAATTTAAAGCAGTATATTTGTTGACTAAGGGCTAAAGTACAAATGAAAGCCCTACACCGTTAGGATCTTTGAACATCTATGCTACTCTTTAAAAGAATAATGATTTGGAAGTTTATTGCTAACAGAAGCATAAAAAAATCTTCTAGACTTACCACAAACAATCCTGAGCAATATTAGATGAGTCAACGAGAGTTAGTTCAAAGTAAATTGCTCCATTTTCATCATGAGGACATCATCCTTTCAGTCAATAGACTACAATGGCATATTGTCAAATATTTATTTTTTTCTTTTAAATAACTATCCTGATTATACTTTTTCAAAGAATATTCCAGAGATTCATAATAATTAAGAATTTGTCAACAACCCTTGTGAGCTATTTGTTTCCTTGTATTCTTTTATACTATTTGTCCTTAACTTGTCACTTCTTACTAGCATGCTTTCTGATCATTGCATTTTGGTTCTTTTTATTGCAGCCTGTAAATGCAATCCCATGCTTTTGATTTACCTGAGATTGCTGGTGAAATCTCATGTCCCTTTTTCATTTTTCACAAATAACTTTTCAGGCTAATAAAGCTTAACGCCAACCAGAATTCCATTTCTTTAAAAAAACGAAAAACAAAAAAAACAACCATAAAAACTCCTAACTCAAGCCATGGTTTAATTGAGAATAAATAACATTTGTTCAATTTTGACATATCTTATTACAAGGGAAAACTGAGGTGGGGGAAAATCTACTGTTGTATAAGAAGGGAATAGAAAGAGTAAAGAGAATGAATAAACGCACCCCACTAGTTTTTGAATCATAACATGGTATTTGAAAAGTGTTATGTTCCCATTGATCCTATGTACTTGGCTGGATAGTGAGAAAAATAAACCAGTGGAACAGCTTGCTTTCAGAAGTTTTGGGTGTTCCATCACTGGAGGCTTTTAAAGAGAGACTGGACAGCCATTTGTCTGAAGGATATAGGCCATGATGGTGAACCTATGGCACACGTGCCGGAAGTGGCACTCAGAGTCGTGTCGCCCGGCACACAAAGCATCGCCCATTCCTCTTCCGGGTTTCCAGGGCATGCATGCGTACTATCCAGCTAGTGTGCTAGTTACTGGTGCATATGCGCGCATGACGATCAGCTGGCCTTGCACCCTGCCACCCCCTCACCACTGGCAACAGCGGTTCTTGTGCTGCCCCTTCCCCAGTGGCATCAGGAGCAGTGGGCCAGGGCTTCAATCCCTCTCCCTGGAAGCCTGGGGCTGCGCCAGAAGCCCGCTTGGTCTGATAGACAGGGAAGCCCTAGCCCACCCATCCTTGCCGCCGCCAGTCCCTCAACCCCAATCAATCTGCTCCTTTTGGAAATTTGATTTTCTTACAACGCCAAGACT
>JANHFK010003478.1:345383-357755 GCA_036250565.1 Sibynophis collaris | reverse complement strand
GGTGGGAATGGAGATTTTGCAGTATCCTTCCCCTGGAGTGGGGTGGGAATGGAGATTTTGTAGTATCCTTCCCCTGCCACACCCACCAAGCTACGCCCACCAAGCCACACCACACCCACCAAGCCATGCCCACAGAACTGGTAGGAAAAAAAGTTGGATTTCACCATTGCTTGTGTGACCTCTCATGGCTGCTTTGTCCAGTTTCTTTCATTCTACAGCCCAGTACTTTTCTTTATCTTTTCTTGCCTCTCTTGGAACTTTGTATTTAGTCTTCTCATTTCTTCCCTGTCACCAATTACTTTTGCTTTCCTTTTCTCTTCTGGCATCTATATGGTAGCTTCTGTTATCCAGCTGGCCAATTTTGTTGGTTTCTTTCTTGTATGTAATATGGTCTTGGGCTATTTCACTGACAGTTGTTTTTATTTCCTCCCAAAGCTCATCTGGTTGTCAAATTTCTGGATCATTGGTGGTCATTTGACACTGCAGCACCTGAACTTTACCTTGGCAGGTCAGATTGTGGCTCATGATCTGACCCACAATCTGAACCAGGAAACATTTTCACAGCAAGAATAGAACTTTTCCAATTCTTTTGCCAAAATATGTATTGATTTGGTTTCAGTGTTTTCCATTTGGTGAAATTCAAGTGTATATTCACCACTTGTATTGTTCAAACCACATGTTCATTATGCTTAGCTCTGTTCTTGGCATAGCTGAATCAGATGTTCTACTGCCTCATTTTTTTCACCAAGGCCAGACTTGCCTGGGATCCTTGTTTCTTCCATTTCTCCCACTTTTGCATTGAAATCTCCAATAATGTAGATAATGTCTTTATTTTTCAGAGTTTCCTGAATTTCAACATAGAAGTCTTTAATGTTCTCTACTGCTGAGTCTGCCATGGGAACATAAACTTGCAGAATTGTTAGGTTGTGAGGTTTTCCATTGATACCTATTACCATTATCCTATCACTAACTGTTCAAAAACTTTCTATGGTTCTGCCCACTTTTTTATGCAGTATGAAACCTATTCCTTTTCTTCTGATTGTATCATTGCTGGAGACCATCAGAGTTGAAGAAGCTACAGCCAGTCCAATGAACTTCACTGATGCCTAGTTTATCAATGTTGAGCTATTCATTTCATTAACAATGTTAAGTTTTCCTATATTTAAGCCATTGATGTTCCGTGTTCCTAATTTGAAGATCTTTGAATAGTGAAAAGAACTCTTTTCACTAGGAGTTCTGTCAACAGCTACAGGGCCATTAGGCATTTGCATCATGGATGCTTCTACTGCTATGATAGTCTCTTTGCTTTATTGTCCCTTTCAGTCAGGGTTACATACTGCTCAATATCATATCTCCCACATCTTTGAGTCGATCCATAAAGTTTTTTGGTGGGAAAAATTCAACAGGTCACCAGGTCTTTCTCCAGGCCAGAGCCATGTTAGCCAGTATAATAGGCTTATTGTTTTGTATTGTATTGTTCAGGGGTGGGTTCCACTTACCTTTGCTACCAGTTCGCAATAGGAACACACGCACACATACGCTTGCTTCACTCACTCATGGCGCTTCTGCACAGAACATCCATGATGACATTCGGGCGGGTGGACAGAGCTTATCCAGTCTTGAATAACCCAAGTTTGAAAAATGCAGGCAGGCAAATCTCAGAGTATTAATATTTTAGATCAATGTATTCCATGTTTCCCCCAAAATAACACCCTTATATTTTTTTTGAATCCTGAAATAAGCGCTTGGCCTTATTGACATGTGCTCAAAAGCCCAATTGGACTTATTATCAGAGGATGTCTTATTTTGGGGAAAACACGGTAGGAAATCAAAATCTAAACCATCTTGGAATAGTACAATTTATTTGACTGCCTAAACTTTGGCAATTGTAAATTGTAAAGTTATAACCAATCAATTTCTAGGACTATTAGAAGATCTAAGTGGGAAACTATGTAAAATTTCAGGAACTCCTAATAACTTGTGCTTCAAGAAGGCACTGGACATAAAAGTCACCAACCAAGAATCAGAACTATAACAGGAATCTGAATAGGCAAATTGTGACACATATTTGACAGCAATGGATAATTCAATAAAATTGTGAATCATGACTGTTTTAAGGCCTGTAACTTTATTTTGGACTATTTTTTTTCAAGATGATGGATGACTATTTCCTAGTCACTAGCTCTGCAAGTCTGAGTTCCATTTAATTTCATTCCTATCCCAAGCATGGAGCCATTGGAGACTGGAACCATTCTGAACAGTCAGATTGGAGTATTTGGGTTAATGCTGGGAAAATGATCCCTTCTCCACAGATACAATACTTCAGAAAGTAAATGGAACAATCAGCAGGGCATTGTTGGGGAAAGTGGCAAAGTTCTCATAGTACAAATATAGGCCTTTGTGTACTAGCACAATTTGTTTTGGAAAGTCTATACAGTTTTGCAGGCTTTCAGCTGTGTGGGTCCAACTTCTAAAGCGTGTGATGAATGGGTGCAACTGAAGAAAAGAATGCTAGTGCCTTTCTCTTTTAGTTATATTCTTCTTCAGGGCTCAAGCAGACCCAGATTAATGAAATAATTTCATTTGGGGTATTTGGTTAATTAGTTCATTTCATATTATAAACAAGTCCCTCTTTGTTCAGTAGAGCCTTTCTCATTCTAGTCATATTTTGAGATAATAACTGAAATTCTGTGGCATATCTCCACGCCGAATGCCTTTCCTGCCCTAGACATATATGTTACTTTACGGCAAGAGCACAAAGTTAAGTTTTAGGAATGACAAAAAATTATGATAGTTGTTCAGGTCCATTATTAAGCTGCTTTAATCCTGCACAGGATTTATCAGATGGGAAATCCTCTGTACTCAGAAAGATGTACAGTTCACATTGATTAAAAAGCATGAGTTGGTTATTTGGTTTGCCCCCACATTCATCTGATATAGAAGCAGCCATTCAGTGTTAAACAGCTGCAGAAGAACAGCTGCTGAATTTGCCTGGATCCATGCTGGAAGAGTGGCCATCTGTGATAATGATTGATTCTGATTCTATCCCATTTTCTGGGCTACCTGTTTCACATCTGAGCTAACAGTTTCCTCTATGTAACCACCAGGATATGTTGCTTGATTGATAGTCAGCAGAGTTGCCAGAATGTCAGTAGCCATTATACTGATCCTTGATCTGCACATGACAAAGCTATTCCCGATTACATTACAGAAAAGGCAATCAAGCTGTCAGACTCCCCAGTCTAGAACTGAACAGTAATTCTCAAGTTCCAATTTGACATGGTTTAATTTGGCTGTTTAGCTCAGATTGACTGAAGTTTCTCTCTCACACATGCACATTATAGCTAAATTTCAAGTTAAAATGAAGCTAATTTTAATAGTTGATTGCCTTCTATCAATATGTTGTTCTCACATTCGGTGGACTCTTTATCTTGGTTACTTAGATAATAGTATTTATAGCCTTGAGAACAAGCAGTTGTTCATTGTTGACATAATTGATATTTCTGTCCTTGAAACCACTGGCTCTTGGCTTGTCTGTAACATAAACAGGATTTGCAACAAAATATTGATAAATTCCTGTTAAGGATTCCAACCAGCCAGCTTGCATTTTACAGCATATTTAATTCTATTTCTTCCTCCCACAATAATTTTCTATTCTTCTTCTCCCAAGAAACATTCCTTGCCAATTCAGTCTTTTCAGTTTTGTTTTGTTTTAATTTGGTTTGTTGTGGTTATTGTTGTTTTTTGAATGAGAGGTTGTCCCTTGGGATTTTTTCCTTAGCGGTGTCTTTACCTTGGTAGAACTTCCACATCCAAGCTGATTGTACTATCATGTTTCTCTATGGTTCATCATGTCTGCTCCCATTTTTGTTTTAGTATCTTCATGTCTACACCATACTATTATTTAAGAAACCATGGTGAATATTTTTCAGTTCATCAAAACACCAGATGCTTTGTGTGTGACAAATGGTTGGTGATTAAATTTGTTGTTGTTGTATATATTTATAAGCTTACCATCTACATTGATTTTAGTGTGACTGCAATGATAATAAGCATAGTAAGAAAAATGTTTATTTTAATTCATCAATATTTTCAGGATTAGCAGGTTGCACTCAGCTATAGATTACACACTGTTAGAAGTCATGATAAAAAGTGATCATTAACCTCTTTTGAATACCGCAGTACTTTTGAACAATCAATATTACATTAAGACATTTCTTTTCTGTAAAATCACATTCCAATAAAGACTTATCCCATACAATAATGTAAATAAAATAGATGGTGCTTAATTTTATTTATTTATTTCTTCAGGCTCACTTTATATAGCTATCAACTAAAATAAATATTGTAATAATTTCTCTTAAGCATCGCCACACTTGAACATTCATTTGAAGTCAAACTAAAACAATGAACACTATGTACCTTTTTAGTGCTTTTTCCTAATAAGCAATAATTCAACTCTTTAGTGATAAGCAAAGCGATCTGTGCTCTTACAAAATTAATTGTGCTTAATCAACAATGTCTATCTAATATTAATGCATATTGTATAATACTTACTGCACTGGCTTTGAAAGTAGTCACTAGCATTGGTCATTCCTTTTCAGTCTTTTTCATGCATTGGGACCAGTTAATGTGTTGCTGTCCCACAATATCCTCTAGTTAAATGGTAATTGCTCTATTGACAACATTACTGTACATTTTTGACACATCATTATTCATACTTAACCACTTGACCTGGAATAAATGTTAAAGCAATTACCGCTGAGACTTTTTCTATGAGAAAAGTGAGGCAAAGTTTAGAGATAATCAACGTGCAAAACCTATCACGATAGCAATTGGAAAAATGGCAAATCCTATTAAACAGATTTTTATTAGCCAAGTTGATGCCAGTAGATATTATTTGGCTATTTAGTCTTATTAAAAAGAAAATAAAGCATCTAATTGTTTACTATCCTGGAACTTATTGCAGTTTGCAATTTGCAACAGAAATTAGATTTTATGTGGTTCATCTATTTTCTCACATTGCAGTATGAAAATTATTTGGTACAATGAGCATCTGCTCAATTCTCTTGTCAGAAGAGCAACACTCAAAACAACCATTTCTATGTGTATATTTATACTCAAATATATTTATATTTTACCTTTATTTTAGTGCATTTATTTCAACAAATCTCATTCAAATGAAAGCTCATTTCAATCAAAATATAGAATCCTTTTGCTATGAACATTTTACTGGTGCTATATTTCTTTTTTAACACTGAGAAATCCATGCCAATTAAAGGACGAAAAAGAAATATGCTCCATTTTTGAGAAAAATAATATTTTTTCAACAAATTCATTTCATTTTTACCTAACAGGCACACTTCCTTTTGTGTGAGCAAATACTCTTTTGGATCTTACACTGAACTTTGTGGTACATTTTTTTCCTGTTAGTTTTACAATAAAAGTATATGGATTTACTAAGAACAAGGCTTTTTTTTTACTGTCTCCATCTTTACTATCCACTTTCTTAAAAACACCATTAAAAAACAGGTTACTAATTATTGATATATCATTATTGTTGTTAGGGAGCAAATTGTTATGGGAAGCTAATGAAGTTTCAGCTTTTAGTATATTATTGAAGCTTCAGCTTTCTTCCTCCAAATTTAAGCAGGTAATTCTTTAGAATTTTAATTAATAAAGCTTTTTTAAAAAAAGCTTCTACTGTTCAAATTTTGGGGAGAATATGAAACTAATTTATTGCCTGCAATGAAGGAAATCATGTCTTTTGTGAAACTGAAATAGCCAGTGGCACAGCTATTAATCAGATAAATAAAAGATTTTGGTGTTAAAAATTTTAATATAACCTAATTCAGCATGGGTTTATTAGAGTGGTAAATTTAACAGGAAGAACTTAATTGTTTAAATTTAAAGTTTTCATGTTGTATTATTTCTGAAGAGACTTATTTTTAGACATAAACCAATAAATGTGAGTCATAGTTTCAGAGGCAGGAATGGAAATTAGGATTATAGGGACATGACTCTCAAAAAAAATTCTTCACAGGAAAAAATACTCTTAGTAACCTTAGTGCACAAATAACTTGTTGTTTTTGCAGGATTTTTTTTACTTTTTTCCTGCAATGTCAACTGCAGTTGAAGAATATAGGAAAAAGAAATAGGCAAATGTTAATGAACATGTACAGAAGTGGTACTTTTTCATTTCAAGAAGACTGAAATATAGTTCATCACTATACAGATGAAAAGTATTAAAATATGGGGGAAATGTTTTTAGTTTAAGAATTTAAATGAGCTTTTAAAACAATTTTGCTGTACATGAAATTTAGGGAACTTGCACAATAGATGATGAGACAGATTTTCCATTTACAGTAACAAAAAAATCTTATGTGTGGAAATATCAGACATATCTAGGAAGCATCTTCAAAAGTATAGGCAGCGTACTGCATGCTGCACTCTGAATTAGTGAAAATCAGAATAATAATTCAACTGTAAATTCAGAGTTATAGATACTACAATATGTTTAGCACATATTACAAAAGCATGATCCATTAGAGGAAGTAGTATACTCTTTGTAATAAACATAGTATGTAAAGGTACAGACTACAGAAATAAAATAATTAATAATTAAAGTTTATTACAGTTACAGATCAGCTTCTTAAGGAAGTTAGTTTTTACTAAATAAAATCTTTAAAATATATTTTAGAGTAGCCAAGAAAACACAAGTGTTGTTGACCATGTTGGCTAACTGTAGTAAAATGAATAGCATTACAGTGGGAATGGAAAAGAATATTACTTATGTGAATGTAAAGATCTTGTTCCTAAGCTAAGACCACAAATTTAAAAACAAAACAAAACCAGAGCTTTTTCCAGCTTACATTAAAGAAAATTATAAATAGGTAGGGGAGTACTTATGGGCATAATCTATGAATTAATGTTGCATTTTGAGCTAAGCATTTATTTCTAGCTAAGCATTTATTTCTTTCTAAAAAAATAAATAGGTACCCAATATGAACAATAAATATGCAGAGGCCAAAGTAGTTTTCCAGTGACATTTATGTAGTATTTACTTCAATTCCATATTCCATGCCCATGTGCTTGGATTTTTATTCAGAATATTCAGTATATTTTACCAATAATTAGTATAGATTTAGTATTAGTATAGATTATTTTATTTTGTAAAATAAATCTATACTAATTATAGTATAGTAGGTTCAGTTACCATTACAAAGGGATTCTCAGCCACTTAGAACTGTTGGCTCATATTTACCAGTAAAACATCTATTCATCTACAAATTTTGGCAAGTTATATATATGTTGCAATTCAGCAAATAACAAAAATCATCACCTGATCCTACTAATGTTTAGGTGTCAGCAAAATAATATTTTATTAATATATCACCTGTTTAGTTTAAAAGGCTTAGAGCAATGTATAATGAAAATAAATATATTATTATTGTACAATCACACAAGAAGCAGTTTCAATCTTGAATCCTAATCCTAAACATGACACTAATATACTGCAAACAACTTCCTTGGTGCAGACCAATCTCCACATTCCGTTTTATTTTATGTTTTAAACTCTTTTAATTAAAAATAAAGAAATGGGAAACTGCTATGCTGCAAAGAAAACCACTAGCCTGAAGCATAATCATACTTTTTTGGGAATGATTTTTTTTAGAATGATACTTGTAGCTTGGTGACCTTCTTAAAAAGGAGAAATCGCAAGAGGCTGTAGCCCACTTCTGTTTGGAAGTGAGTCCACCTGATCAGAACAAATGACAAAGATACGTTGTGTGGCAGAATAGAACCATACAAAGCATTTTGCTGAGATGTTTCATCTGGACACATTGAAATGCTCTACTTCAGCAAGTGTCAAGAGACAATTTACCCCAATCAGCCTTCTTATCTAAGTGATCGTACTTTGTATTGCACATAGCTAGAAGGTTGGTTGGAGTAAAGCAGAGTAATCAGATCATTGCAACAAGAGAACAATGAGAGAGTTTTTAACACATCAGAAAAAAATTGCCAGGGAGAAGCTTCTGCATGCATTCAAATTACCAATTCCTCCACATTCAACAGCACAGTGGCATAATAAATGCAGTTAACAGCCAATTTTTAAGAATATGTGTACATTTCTCCCAGTATATCTCACCCTCTCTCACATTCTACAGTCTTAGGAGCATTCCTGTTTGCTCCTCTCAGCCATGCATATTTCCTATGAATTTTTCCTCCAGTAAGGTTATATATCCTGAAACAAAAGCTGTGAAGTGTTCAGAGAATAAATAGATTTTTCCAGACTGTGTCTTGTCAATTTAACTGCTTAGCTATTGTACTTGACAGATGTCAGAGAGATATTCATATAGCGACAAAAACATTTTCTCCTCCCCACCACCACCACTTTATGACTGTCTTCCCATTCTTGTCAGGCAGAAAAAGTCAAACAATAGGAAAAATTGACAGTTAAGAAAACTGGTAGAAGTGGTGGGAAAAGAACTCTTCCGCCATTCTTTGACACTTCATCAACTATTGCCAGCAGGGAATAGCAATAAAGAGTTCTTTTTTGCTACTACTTCCTGATTATCTCAGCTTAAAAAAAAACCCTGAGTACTGCAAATGTAAAATAATGCCTCTTGGCCTTTACTCCACCTGCCACATGACATCTAAATGTCATTTTCTACTTTCTAGGTATGTGGATATTGAGGTTTGAATTAAATGCCACAAAGAAAACTTGATAATGAGAATATCATTCGCGATTAGATCATATCTAATCATTTCCAGATTAGATAATAGTTTATTTAATCTCGTTCATTTTCACTCTGTCCATAATGTAAGGTGGCTCATAATAAGTATTATTTTGCATGCAATAAACTCACTGTGGCCTTTATCTGAAGTGCTGTGATTAAACTCATATCTGCTGTGTGCTAATTACCTGGTCTTCTTGAACAAAACTTCTTGAAACTTTATTGTGTTATAATTTAATCTTAAATGTATGCATATAGTAACAGATCATAATAAATTTACTTTGTCATAATTCTTAGAAATAACTATTGAGTCCATACATGCCCATGTGACTTATAGGAGACTGTCAGTGAACAGAACAGGAAATGAAACATATTTAAAAGATTCAGAATTTAAAATCACAAAAAAGTAAATGTTTCTAATGCATGACTGCTCCCATTAATGTCATTTAAATATATATTTAACTGACCTAATTAAAATCAGATGTATAATATGTTAAATATAAATAACTTTGCCAGGATAGAACGGCATTCACCAGAGAATGGATTTTTATTCACAAATTCTCCTTGCTTCCAAACTGCTCAAAGGCTAAAGACCCTCTGTATTAGATTTGCAGGTTATACAGAGATTCAGCGAGAGAAGGACAAGAAAAAACTTGATTCATGAACAGAAACACACGTTATCAGTTTATATATTTTATGTAAAATATTTCTTTTATATATTGATTCAAATGTATTTTGTATGTTCATACATATCTGTGTGAATAGATACTGGCCCAAGTTGTTTTAAAAATTGCAAGGAATGAGCTATGCAGTGGAGCACTAAATGTGAATTAAGCTTTTGTTCAAAAGTGTTCTTTGTCCTTTTCCATTTTTCATATCTATTTAGTATGAATACATTTTATTTCCACTGAGAAATGGTACAAATGAACTGTACAATTTTAGGTCCTGACCTCTGTTCCAATACAGTCAAGGAATCTCATTATATAATGATTCAGGATTTTAATAGGGAGTTTTTACCACTAATATTCAGAATGTTAAAGTCTATAGATAACATAAAGCCTAGTTTCATTTTTAATGTACAAGACTAAAATGTGTTAGACAATTAACAATTAACTACTTTGTTTTCTCTACAAAATTACAAGCAGCTGGAGGAATGCTCATTTTTAAAATCCATACATCTTTTGTATTTCTGGCTTTCTGTCCTCCTATTACTGTAGTTTTGTATGTCCTGTTGAAGTCATTTAGTAATTTGAGACATGTCAAAGAAAACTGGCAGTCTTTAAAACCACTTCTTTTCTTAAGCAAAAGAAAAAAGGGGGGGTGTTTGAAAGAATACTCTCAACAGATTCTTAAAACACGAAAGTGCATGTTTTAAAAAACAATTTTCTAATCTTAATTTCAGGTTACCCCACCAAGAAAGACTAGCCAATGTTAAGATAACTAATCCATATACTTTATTTGGAAATATAAGCACCTAAGAAGAAATAGATCTATAAAACTTTTGCATATTTTAATTTATGTAGGGTATAGTTTCAAATAAATAGTAACAAGATACATATTTCTATATTGAATAAGGAGGTGACTAGGAGATTTTGTGTCTCCTATTCAGTCTGCTGTCCTGATGCTTTGATAATCAGTGGTGGCTCCTTTAACACTGGACCTAGACATGATAGTCCTTCAAGCAAAGAACTTCAAATGAGGATACAACCACTGTTTTCTCTATTTCAATAAGTCATTTAAATTCTACCAAGGATAACTATAAAGCTAATTGTCATTATTATAAGCAAGTTGCTGTCGCCTGCATTAGAGTTATTAAACAATTGTTGCTGTCTAGCCTGAAATCATGTTTCCATGATTTGAATCTTCCATGATAGATTGGTCAGATAACTTTAAAGCAGAGTATGAAGTCACCTCTAGTTACCTCTAGTTTGTACAGTGCATGGCATTCGAAAATATACTGCCCCTGTAAATTTATTTTTGTTCAGCCATCATTGCTAAATTGAAATCTCTGCTTAATACATTTTGGTCAGATTTTTAATACTAATTTACAGAAAGTGATCCAATGTCATTATTGGATGAATCAGTTGATGTGACCAGCAGACAAAGGTCATTCTAGTTTATTTTTGTCACTGTGATCAACCAGATATCCCAGAAAAGCTCACGATAGCAACCTCTTCTCAAGTTGTTCAGCAACTCCATGGCATAATCCAGGTTACTTGACCTATCTTGTCCCATTAAGACAAGCCTGCCCTACTCAGACCTACTGCAAATCCCATTGGTAAAGAAATTGGCAGGAACCAGAAGTATATCTTTCTCTATTGTAGCACCTGACACTTGAAATATTCTGAACTCCAGGGTGTGGTTTACTCCCACCATTCTATCCTTTTTCAAGGGCTCTGCTGGTTGGCCTGGTGATCCAATAGGGGAGTAGAACACTGGAAGTTGTGACTGGATTAATTAGCTGACCCCACTTTGCTCTTACACTTCCTGCTCCCAGTCTGCCGGTCTTTTAATTCACATTATTGTACTTGTGTTATTTTTATTGTTTTTATTGCTTTGCTATTGTTTACTTTCTTTTTTGTTTGTTTTCATTTTTTTTCTATGTTTTACTGTTGTAAACCGTCTAGAGTAACCTCACAGTGAGATAGACAGCAAATAAATCTGATAAATAAACTGGCATTCTACGGTACTTTCTGATAATAATAGAAGCAATCATAAGAAGTACATTGTTTTAACTGTCCTGATGGTTTAGCAAGTTGATTATAAGACATACTACTTTTAATATAATTTAAGATAACATTCTGAATGAAAGTCATGTTTTCTAAGGAAATACTTGGGCAAAGTTTGATATTATGAAATAATGTAAGGGTTAGATGTGTTTTGAAGATTTGATTGTATGTCACTGAAAGGAAAATGCATTTAGAATAGAGAATCAGGAAATTCCTTCTAACTGAAGGAAACATCACAGATAGGTAGAATTGTTTGCACTACTGACTTTATACATTCTGACTTATCTAAGACTTTTTGAAAGGAGAGAAAGATACCAAAATGAAAGACACCACACATTAATCTGTATAGAAATAAAGCAAACATTTTAAAGCCATCCTCTAGAGGGCAACACAATAATTAAAACTGAAATAAGCCCCTTTTCTAAAACATTAAATTAGTTAATACGTATGAGAATTGTTGAAATTGTTAGTAGCTAATGTGTAAAATTTTATCATTATATCATCCCAGAAATAAATCTCCAGTATGGTTTTAGACTGATGTATCTAAGAACAATATGGAGAACCCATTAGAAAAAACTGCGCAGGCGCGGCGATGGCAACGGCAGGGATTTTGACTTCCCTGGTTGAGGGGATTTTTCCCCTAGCCGGGGCGAAATAAAAATCCCCCAAAAATGCTCTGGCTGGAAGTGGCGGCCCCCTGAGAAACCAGGAGTGTGGAGGGGTGCGGGAGGTGAATTGAGGAGGCGCCCCCGATCGTGGATGCCCCGGCGTTCGTGGAGCACTCGGCAGGCCGCCGCGTAATATGGCGGCGGCCGAGAGAAGCCGGAATGAACGCCGGGCGAAAAAAGAGGGCGCCGGCATGGACGGAGGTGTCCCCTGGCCTGGGAGGTGAGAGCACCCAGAGC
>JANHFK010003478.1:323667-335437 GCA_036250565.1 Sibynophis collaris | reverse complement strand
TGAGAGGGCTGGATGCCATGATCTTAGTTTTCTTAATATTGAGTTTCAAGCCAACTTTTGCACTCTCCTTCTTCACCTGCATCAAGAAGCTCTTTAGTTCCTCTTTGCTTTCTGCCATTAGAGTGGTATCATCTGCATATCTTCGGTTGTTGATATTTCTCCCGACAATATTAATTCCAACTTTTGATTCATCTAGCCCCGCCTTTCTCATGATGTCCTCTGCATATAATTTAAATAGGCAGGGTGACTGTATACAGCCTTGCCAGACTCCTTTCCCAATTTTGAACCATCAGTGGTTCATAATGAGCAATACCTTCCTATTATTGCTGTGAAAAGCTATCAAGATTAACTGGAAGGATATTTTATATAGGGCATCTTTTTTTTCCTCCACAAAAAATATTTTGTCATCTTCAATACTGAGATAACAGCTAAAATGCCTTTGTGTTTCTTGCTAGATTTGAAATTTTCACCCTGAGGGGAAAAAATGTATACAACTGTGTGTGTGTTTGTGTGGGTATGTGTATATGCTGGGTCTTGTGGAAAGCAAATGTAGCAATATGAATGTAGATTTTCTCCCTGCAACACTAAACATGTGATGTCCGTAAGGAGCTAGTTTCACAAAAGGGATAACTTCAAGGAGCAGCAGACTTCCTTCAAGAACTCATATTGAGTGTGTGAAACTAGTAATGCCTGAATAGGTCTAATGTGCTACTGCCTCTTTGTGTACCAAAAGTTGAGCTACAGTATTTTAGTGCTATTCCTTCTACTAGCTTCACATACAATACAGGATATTTCTGTATTTTTATGTAATATCTCTTGTTCAAATAAAAACCCTCTTTCTACATAGTTTACAATCTGTATATTATTTCTGATACTTTAACCCTTCAACAATTGACAGTGTTCATCATTTTCCATTACAATTATTTTTTATAGTTGAAAACAAAAAACACTATATACTAATTCATAATTTATGCTCATGTGATGCAGTTGTATTTATGTACTTACACATATGGCAAGTGAAAAATACAGAGAAGCAGCTTTTGTAATAGACCATAAGTCACCATCATCTGAAATACACGGATAAGAAAAGCTGTAGGACATCTTTATTCATTCAATGAAATATCAAGACGATAGATTGAGATAAAGTACAAACACCTGATCTGAGCTCTGATAAACCTGCCATCTTTTGTCATAATCTAAATCCAAAGATTTAATGCTACCACATTGCATGTTCCTTCATTTTCACTGGATTTCCCAAATGAAATGTCATTGTATTTGATGGATATCATTAAAGACAGTTTGATGTATTTGGGCTCTGCTGTGAGTGAATAAAAAATTCAGGTTGTGATAGTAAATTTAAATGGAAATATTTCAAAGTATGAGAACGAAGAGTTAAGGGAAATTAGGGACAATTTACTATTTTTCTCAAAGAAAAAAAGAGAAGATATATTGGAGGCTTGAATCATTATAGATAACACAATTTGTTTTGCAAGAAACAATGTTAGTTGTAGTTCTCAGAAGAAATAAAAAACATCCATAAGTATATTAAAATTTTAGCCCAGGTTTTGAATGTATAACTTATTGTGAAAAGATTAAGAAATTGATATAAATATTCCATGGTACAAAGTGTAATTACAGTGTCTATTCTAATTGTGAAAGCTGGGTTCATTCAAATCACTGATTAATCAGGTAAAAGTGAACCAAGAAAAAAACAAACAAGAAGAGAAATAACGTAGCTGTAAATCATGCAACTAGGCTAACATGAATCACTGAAAACAGTACCAACTTCTGTGATTTAGATGACATATTAAAAATGGTCCTTCCTGGATTGACAGTTATAGGAATAAATGATAGAATTATTCAGCACTGGTATGTTCTCTTCTTACCATTTATCATCTTGCGTCTGATTACTTCTAAGAATTTAATTAAGGGGGCAACTGAATCACACAGACCTTCAGTAACTTGGCAGTCTGATGCCTTTTTAGGCCTTATAAAAGGAAATGACGCTTTGTTTAACACTGTGTTTGTGTTAAGTGTTGCATTCTTGAAAATGCATTCTTTTTCCATTGCTTGCTTTAAGCTGTTGATGAATATAAAAAAGTGGGATTTAAAAGCTGTAAGGAATAGCCAGCAAGGCAGTCAAAGTAGTGAAAGATTAGGTACTGATTTAAATAAACAGTGAATGGCAAATGCAATTTCTATATGTCAACAAACCAGATTAGTCTTCCCAGCTGAAATCTAAGTACATTTTTCAAATATAAAAATTTCTCAGCAAAGGTAGATCTTTGAATTACACTACATTGGTGATGTAGAAACGGTTGTAACTTGGCAACTACTGTGCTTAAACCTATATAAATGAATCACAGTTTAAGGGAAATGAGTTTTGCATAACTATAATTGGAGCTTGGGATATACTGTACTTGCATGCGTGCAGCTGGTTTTTAGGATGGCACAGCATTTTGTTTATTTTCACTGGAACAGAGACTGATTTTTTTTTAATTGTTATATCAATTCTCCCCTCCAATATTTTTCCTTGAGAAAATAATAACCAAGAATTGTAATGAAATCACCATAACCAAATTGAAATATCACTCTTGAAAAATAACCTTGATGTTAATTTTTTAAGCAGTTAAGAATATCTTAAAAGCACTCTTTGTCTTGTAAGGTTAACTTCAGAATAGCTTTGGTGTTCTAAGTGACTAAATTAAAGCTTTTTAGTGTTTTCCTTTGTCTCTCAAAACAGAAATTAAATCAGATTTAATTTGTTTTATTTGCTAACACTACGGAAGTAATTATTGCTGCAGTGGTTTTAATTGTCTACAAATAGGTGCTTGATTTTAACTTGTACTTGCCTTCTGATTGCACATTGTTCATATTCCCTTTTCAATTGTGACAAAACATTATAAATTTAAGTATTTAGGTTTATTGAATTTTGAAATGAGGTGATTAGTTGTAGAATGCATAAATAGGCTGTTGCAAAGCAAAATGAATTTTATGATTGACTGTGCTTTACAGGTTCCCTTGGAACCATTATGTGTAAATTGCAAAAAAGCATTTAGAACTTCTCATATTTATAATCAAGGATATATGTGTATATTGTCTGTAAATATATTCCGAGAGGAGTAATTGTTGACTAAGTATTCACACAATTGATTCTTATTATCAAACCAACTATATGTTTTCTATTTGAAAGATAGGAGTGTGCAATATTAAATTGTTATAAAACATTTGGGAACAGTTGCTCTTTTATATAAATTAAGTTTTCCCTCTAAGAATATATCATATGTTCCCATTTAGTCTAATAATAGTCTATCAAAAAGATTACCAACTAGTGATTACATTGAAACCTTGAGGCAATATTGAACATAGTGGCAATAATTTAACTATTTCCACATTTGAAAACTGAACAATTCATCCTGCCTGAAACAATATGTACCATGATTTGGGGGGGGAAATACATGCTGTGACATGGTCATATACAAAACTAGTCATAGAGGGCTTGATCAATACAGCAGTATTAGAATAAATCTATTAATGTGATATAAAGTAATTGAGATGAATTCATATCTGTCACTCTACAAATCCTGGGGTTTTTTTCTTCCTTTCAATAGGAAGAAATTATTCTTGGATGACTCGATATTCAGAGGCTGCCCGGATAAATCTTTGCAGGTTTTTTGGGAAGGTTTTCAGAAGAAATAACCAAATCTACAAGTTAATAGACTACAAGATGTTATTTTATAATATCTGGCAACAGAATGAACTAAGAATGATTATGTGGTATAGAAATTGTATCCAGTCAAGTTATGCTCACCTTACTTGTACAACACACTTTTATATCCTTTGGAAAATAAAGTCAGAACATTTTTTTTCTTGGTAGCCCTAGTGTCTGTTGTCCAAAACTCTAATTTAGCACTTTGAAAAATAGTGATAGATTCAGTATTTTGCAATTATATAAATTGTACAATGGGAAACATTGACTTTCATAGTATATGAAGTTTTAAGCATGAGTCTAAACTGCCAATCTCCTTTCCTTTCCTTTCTTCTTTTTTTATTAATCCATTTATGATTCTTAACACCACAAAAAGGCAGAGTTTCCCGAATGTTGCCAGATGATATAATTCCTTTTATAAGAAATATTTATTCTGCCCACATACTTTGTTTTTCTATATGCCATATTCTCTCTCCACTTTGCTACTGCTCCAGCTACAATGAAGTTACTTTAAAGCTTCAAGTTCAGTAATAAGATTAGTAGCTCCTTTAACTGCAGGCTGCAATATGTTACAAACTGTGGTAGTGATCTAGAATGAAAATGTTTGTAAGTGTTACAGATTCCAAATAAAAAAAAATGAAACACAAATATTTTAAGATGGCCAAGACTGAAGAATCAAGAATGTCAAAGGTACACAGATTTGAAAAGTTTATGACCCTTTGATTATCACCACATGTTGCAATTGGATTAATTTTTGTCTAAAAGTTTGAACTTTTTTGTTTTTTAATTTGATTTTTCTCACAACCTTTCTTAAAGGTGAAATTCTACAGTTATATTTAATTGGGTACCTGCAGTTCATTAGTAGCAGCTCAGTGAAATAATAGTGGCTAATCTCACAAACTGTTAACATTCATGTTGACCCTGCGAAAGGCAACAAAGGTCATGCTTTAGTTCCACAGAATTGCCTATTCACCAAGAAAACTGACAAGAGTAAAGTAATCTTGATTTGTCACTTTCCGTTAATCACACTATTTTTCTGTTAAATGCTAGCAGATAATTGTTACTAAATGCGATTTGCAACACCCTCTGCTGTAGTTGAAGGCCCAAAAATAGACAAACAGATAAAAACATTGTTTAGCTTCCATGCAGCAAGTGTTTGCTATTCAAAGATACATCATGCATAAACATTGCTTTTGTCATGAGCTGACACTTAAAAAGCCTTTGCTGTTTTCAGAAAGCCCTTAACAGCTAAAGACAAACTCTACTACCTGCCTAGTAAGGCTGCACATTATATAAATGCCCAATATTAAATGCATCCATGTATTGAATATACATTTTTGTATCATCAGTAATTTAAAAAATCATAATATATTTCCATTGGAAATGTGTCCTCATTTATGTTATACAGTATAAATATTGTATCATCAGCTTAGTTAAATTCTTTGTACAAAAATGAAAGCCTATAGGAATTTCTGTGAAATAACTGCTTTCCAAACAGAATTTGTTGTTTTATATTACATGCTTGATTTAGTGCAAATTATTTCAAAATGGAGAAACAAATCTGTATTAACTGTATGGGAAGATTTTACATCTGATATTGGGGCTAAAAATAAATCTATTTCCAGGTTTGCCATTCATATTTTTTTAGCTTGAATTATAATGTAAGTATCTTTTAGATACTTTATCTAAACAATGTAGCTCTCAACTGCCAGTGCCATGCTCAACTATAAAAATGCAGGTATTTATACTGCATGTGAAGACAACGAAAGATTTCCAATTATTGAAAAATGGCAATCTGATACAGTGGAAGGATGAAGAAGAAGAATCAGGAAGGCTTAGTTGGCACTAGAATTTCCAATGAAATAATCTATTTTTAAATGGCTTCACAAAAGGGATTACATCACTGATGTCTTATCTGCTAAAATATAGGTATAGGTATATATATATATACACACATATTTGAAGAATCAGATATAGACATTGAAGGCTAATTTTCCTTCATTTCATCTTCGGTCCATGAAAATTTATGTAAAAAATTTCTACAAAGAACATTTTGAGTTCTGAAGAAACCTTCCAGTGGAGAATTTCTAAGGACCACATTTCTGTCTCTTTGGTGCCAGGCAAAGTTTTTATTGTCCTATGTACCCTAATATATTAATCATTTTAATCAATTTGTTAAAACTCTTATTTTCAAGGAGGCCATACACATGTTTAAAGAACAATAAAATAAATAAGTCATTGTAAATGATATGAGGATAAAGGATAAAATGTGAATACAACAGGACTTAATAAGAATATTTTAAAGGAAAGCAAGTACCATATTTGCCTCTAAAAACTTTAATAGATGGTTTACTGACATCTATGGATGGGAAAGGGATTGCTTCTCTGTCCCAATATACCAAAGAAGTTTGATCTACCATAGTAAACCACTTTTAAAGGACTGCACTGGTTAAAATACTGTAAATAAAATATTTTTATTCTATATATATATGTACCATATTCCATTTTTCCTTTTTTGTTTATTGCATGACTAGAAATGACTAGAAAACCTTCTTTTGAATTTTCGTGTATATTTTATTCTTTCACTGCTTTGCAGAGAATAAAGCTGCAAAATATGTAAAGCCATATTGTATGTGCATATTGGCAAAAATATCCTTCTAGCAGCAGCTCATATAATTCTATATAAAACTGCTTTTTCACAGCAGAGCTATTTCATTCCATTGAGGGAAAGGTTGGATTATTTCCAATGTGCTGTTTCAAACCTTGGTGGATAAACAGACTCAGAGACCATACCAGCAAAGTTAGCCATTCTTGATCTGAGTCTTAGAGCTTTGATTTGATTCTGATCCCTCACCATACATTATATGTTCAGAGATATGTACATTTGAATTTTGTAGGTAGCCTGCTGATTTCTAAGTAAATAGGAATTTAGGCAAGCAACAGCTTTTTTATAATTATCTCATTATAAAGTGACTTGCTAGATCATACATTCAGAGTATGACACTGAATGATTCTAGGACATAGGTTTGTAGATAAAATTATCTACATTTATGTGATAATTTACATAAGTGCTAAGAAGTTATTATTTTTACTTTATTCTGTCTAGAAACTAGAAATATTAAATTAAGATTGTGTCAAAGAAATTGCAGTGCACTATAATGATACATTGTGGGGGTTTAATTTTGCAATCTTGCATTGTTCTAAGACTAGAAACATGAAGAGCAAACATTCTAGCTTAATCTATTAGTCAGGGTCATTGCCTCCTAGGAAGTAAAATATGACAAGGGAATATTGTATTCTGATACATCCACTACTTACTTTTCTTATTATTATTCTATTTTTGCTTTTTTGTATTGTATTTATGTGTATGGACCTGTGCTGTTTAGAAGCTTATTAAAATAACCATAACATGAAACAAAAGATAATGTAGTGAGTGAATGCAAGAGTTGAGGAATTAATTTGACAAAGTCAGATGTTAGCAAACAAAAGGAAATTTCTTTGGAGTATAGAAAAATCGGAAGAAAAAGAAGTTAAATGGAATAATCACCTAAATTGTGGAAGCTTTTGAAACAAAGAGACACCAGAGTTGCCTGAATGCCAGTTCTCAATCAGAAAACATTGTGTGGTGAGGCAGCAACATGAGCAATAGCCAGTGGAGTGGCAGTGATCAGTAGACTTCTAGTACAATTGTCAAAAGACAATCAGACATCATGGCAACATTTGAATTTGTTATTTATTTTCAAACCGGGATCACCTGAATGAATGAGACCTCTGAAGATTTTGCTCTTCAGATGTGGATCACCAGAGACATGGTATCAGTTGGATTAAATCTAAATGTCTATGAAGATTCTCAGTCATCCAGGTCATGGTTGTCCCAAAGCTGCTTTTTCAAGAAGTAACTGGACTTTCTAATTTTTCTTTGAAGACATTTTGCTTCTCATGCAAGAAGTTTCTTCAGAGCTGATGAGAAGCGAAACGTCTTCAAAGAAAAATCACAAAGTCCAGTTTCCTCTTTAAACAGTACCTTTGGGACTAGACCTAAATGTTTTCCCAGCTCTGTTTGTAACTCTTGAACTGATACAAAGAAATCTGGAAGAGCAATGATGTACCTTGCAGTTGGAAGGAGAGGAAGATCTTGCAGTGGAAGCTGTTGGCATCCTCCTTAACTTGTGTGACTGATATAGAATTACTGTGGAATGCCTCTGCTGATATTTTTACTACTATTAGTCATAGTTTTAGTATTTGTACATGTACACTTACATTTGTAAACAGTGTATTACTACAGTTTAGAAGAAATTCCATTATGAGAACACTTCATGATTGCTGGAATTGGCTATGTCTAATTTAATGAAAAGAAGGACTAGGGGGTGACATGATAGTAATGGTCCAATATCGAAGGGGCTGCTACAAAGAAGAATCAACCTATTTTCCAAAGCACCTGAAGGCAAGACAAGAAACAATGGATAGAAATAAATCAAAGAGAGAAGCAACCTAGAACTAAGGAAAAAACCCGCTCCCAGTTTGTTGGCCTTACACCTGGATCCCAGTGGTTAAATCGCTGGTAATCTTGTCCTCAAACTCCTGGTGGCAGATTCTGGATCCATTTGCAAAAAATATTTTTTTAATCTATGACTTCAGTCTATCTGATCCTCAGAATCTGATGTACATTATCAAATTAAGACTTATTGTAGAAACAACGAAGTTTTTCACTATGGCAATTAATATTGCAAATAGATGGCCTGGCCAGGGGTTCACCATTACCATCATTGCTATATATTACTTCATGGTTGACTCTGAAAGAAATATTTTTGTTATAGTCACAAAAAAGTAAAACAGGTACCAGAATATACTGATGATATTTTGTGATTTTGGACCATTATGAACAAGATATTTAAGAGTTTCTGCAATATTTAAATCGACAAAATCCAGCAATAACATTTACAATAACAAGAAAAAATCAAAATCACTTCTTCTGCATGTCCTCATCAAGGAACTACTCCATATAAATCACCAAAAATAGCCTAAAAACACTTATCAGTACCTTAACCACCCAGAAAAAATATCCATCCTTGATAATAAGAAAGATCAGTCACAATAAAAATGAATGATAAGGCATTGTAAAATAAAAACATAAAGGTAGACTTCAAGAAAGATAACTATACCTCAAAGCAATTTGACATAAAAATGCCAAAACCCAAAATAACAAGCAATAATATATTGTGACAGTCACTGTGTCACATACAAATACACAGTGGTATATACATGCATCAGAAGTTACCCAAAGTACAATTTTGTCTAATAACAATGCATCAAGAAGTGGTACAAAAATGCCAACAAAGTAGTACCCAAAAGACAGAAGAATTGTCAGATCCCTAGGCCACCCCGCAATAAAGTGTATATTGTGGAAATCTGGGGAGGGCAAAAAGAGACCAAGTTAGACTATCACAATGCATTGAAAAACCAAAGTAGCCTGAAAAGTAGAGTCACTGAACATTACATAAACTGCTTCTTGCAAACTTCCCTGGGAAAACTTGAAAAATAACATAATCTTTGAAGCCAATGAACAGAGAAGGAAGATCATGGAGGTCATCAAAATGAAAATCCCTGGCTCAAAAAAAATGAATGAAAAAACTGAAATCAAGTTTGGAAGGTCATGAGAAGCAGAATTCCTTCAGCAATAACAAAAAAAAAAGTGACACAAAAAATGATGACCCATGTATACTTAAAAGACTATACGTTTACTTTCCTGATTGATGGCATTTGGTTCCTTTTTGTATATTTACAGTTGTGCAGTACATTTAAAATGGTAGTTTTACGTGACTGAAAATGGCCATTAAAGTAGAATAAAATTTTAATCAATAAACAGTAAGACATACTTTATCAACGAAAATGAGATGAGCATATGTTGATTCAGATATTGCTTCCAGTGTTAGAAAAATATAAGGAGAAAAATTACAAATGGAAGCTCCCAGAATGTTGTTAGCTTTCCAGCCCTCAAATAACTTTTATTCCTGAAAAATCCAGTTTCTTAGGTTAGAGTTATGTTTTTGTATGGTGCATACAAATTATTTTAAATTGCCTTGTTCCTTTGCATCTGCATTTATGATTCACGGAAATAGTTGCTTCTCCTCTGAAGCTTTCAACTTTTCTGGTATAAATTGGCATCATTCAGAGCTTGAACTGGTTTTTTCCCCCCTATGGCTTCTACAATATAAAGTCATCTGTAGTCAGCAGAATGAGCAAGAGGGGTCCCAAGTGCTGGCTTACATTATGAAGTAATATGTAATGCTGTCTAATTGGTCCAGTTGGATAATTTCAGTTGAGAATCTGTTTTTAATCTAACAGCATCATTTTGTATCAATGGTAAATACAGCAGGTGGACAAAAAGTCTAGAAAATCTTGAGAAAAGAGATTTTTTGGGAGAAGTTTTTTATCTTCTTAAAATCAATCAAATAAATACTAAAAATGGTTATAAGAGAGAACGATTTATACCTTGGAACAGAACAGGTATTCTACAACACTTTCATCCTCTGAGGTTATAAATGTGCTGTGGTCTGTTAAATATGCCATGGACAAATTGATAATAGTAGTCCATCTTGGGAATCAAACCACTATACAATTCTTTTTTAATGTCCTGTAAGACAAACTGCAGCATTTTTATGACAATATTGAATATCTTTCAGAAGATAAGAGCTGTATGTGGCTTAAAAGTAAGTCTATTTTATTACATTCTGGAATGGCATTTCACAGAAGGTAATAATCTCTGTATTTGAATTTTAATAAAATAATTTCACCTGTTCCTTTAGGGTCTGCACTTCCCTCCCATCTTCAGTTGAAAAATCATCAACAGAGCACACCTGGAACTGACTCCTTTCCCCACCTAACAATCCAAGAAACGTCCTTTCTTATTGTAACAATTATGACCTCATACAAGGTGAAAAATTCTAATGTGTAACACTGTATCACAGGGGACACCAAGTAACTCCTTTCTCTAAGGATGTGAACAAATTAAATTTGTGCATTCCACTTGAATAGAGAAGTCCTGTCATGGGATATAAATATAAAATAGAAAGAAATGCCAAATGCACTGAAATCTTATCAAGCTCAGACAAGTATTCTAATTGTATGAGAGAAAAAAAGAACGGCAGTAACAAGGGCCCTTAATGCCTGCAGGCAAGTCTTTGATTTTGTACCTTTCCATCTTGTAGCTCTCTACACTGAATACCCTTTTCAGTTTAACTTAAAAGACCTTTAATAATTAAAAAAAGAGTGTTGCTATCTTATTTAATACGAGAGTCAGTAATACATACCAATCAATGGTGGTTTTTGTTCCTTCTAAAATAGAAAACATGTTCACTGGCAGAGTGGAATACCAGCCTTGTTGATTTTATAAAGGCCAATTAATGTTTTCATATTCAAATATATAAGTGGCCTTAAATAATTGTAAAACTGTCAATGTTTAATTTGAATTCTGTTACATTGACTTTATTTAATAAGGAGTTTGTACTGTATACTTAGAAAACTGGCAAACATGAGTAGAAGCCATACATCTTAGCAAACCATCTTATTATACAAGTTTTCTTCAAGTGTTGGGATTCTTTAATAGATTTTCTTAATCAATAATTTCATTATTGCTTCATTATTGCATACTGTGCAGCTTAACTATAGAGCTGGATGGCCTTATAATGCCTCACCTTAAAATGAAATTCTGATACCTGTTCTTTAAAAATGCATGTATCATGGATACATGCAGCTTCTATGGTAGCCTAAAAAGAATAACCTTGTTTCCATGCATACTAATAATAAATCTACATGTATAATAAAAACAAATAATTTACTTATTTTTAAAAAAAATAGTTTCCAATGAGAAAATATTTAGGTTTAGATTTATGGTACATGGATAAGATAATTTATTCACTCCGATTATATCAGGATAAATACACTGTATATAATTTTTATAGAATATTATAGATTTAGTATAATTTAAATAGATACTTTTAATTCTGCAAGGAAAATGTCCATAGTAAATAGAGATTTGGAAGGCTTTTTTTTCAGGAATGT
>JANHFK010003478.1:311785-323567 GCA_036250565.1 Sibynophis collaris | reverse complement strand
ATGATTAAACTATGTGTGAACCCTATTTAAATGTCTGAATGATGCACTAATGAGAAAAAAATAAGGATAAGTCCCAAACAGAAGCATAAATTTTCTCTAGTCCTTTCCCTCTAAAACTATTTTGTTCTGAATTATTTTTTAAGCAAATGAAATGAGTCAGAACATGAAAGAATGTGATTACTGTCATTTCCAATTACTAACTTTTCAGCATGCATTATTTACACTCCTGCTTCGTAATTTATTAGAAGCTGTAAAATAAATCACTAAGCCTTTTCTTCCTTTCCTCAGAAAAAAGACATAGTAATAAAACTTAGCACTTAGAGATGAAATATGTAAAATAACGTTGAAAACTCATGAAATTGGTATGCAGAGAAAAAGGTTTTTGTGAGGTTTAACTGGCCATATAGCTTAATCAATATTACATTTATTTCAAAGTTTTGTTAATGCATATCTTTTTCTTAAATTGTTAAGGTGTTTATGTATGTACATATGTACACTCAGAGGCGTTTCACGTTTGTAAGCAGGCCTGCTGCTTCTAACAGAGATATAAAAGAAAGAGAGAAATAATCTATCATGTAACTATAAATTAGATCCTCTGTTAACTCTTCCAACTAAGAAGCTAAGAAACATGTTAACAAAATACTGTGAAGGTTTTCTCTTTTTTTCATTTACACCACTGTACATCTCAGTGAAACTGCTTGCATTAAAGATTCCTGGTGAAGTAGTACAAATCTAAAAGCATGAAATGATTATTACACCAATACCTCACCCTGTGTATTAGTTTTATTCTGACACCAGATGGCACTATTCACATAGATCATATTCTCATAAAGTATCAGCTTAGGTACCTACACCCTATTTTCTTGGGCATGGTGGAAATGGTGGATTCCCATGGATCTTATTGCCAGAATCCCATAATCTTTCAAAAGAACAATATGACTCTCCGCTAAACAAACATATAGATGTTAATATGAACATTTTATGTAATTAGTCAAACTTTCCTTGAAATTCTTGGCTCAGCATTATTAACTTTCTAAAACCATACATGGTTTTCTGCTGTATCATACGAAAAAGAACTTAGCATTTAGATATAAAACATGCTCAATTTTAATCAACACAGACTTTCTTATTAAGTTTTGTTTTAAGATCTTTGCAAAAAATTGGGTTATGCATTTTGTTCTTTATTTTAGTTTTGAAATAAAACAAATATATTCTGAAGTAGAATTCGATGAAAAAATAACTGAAAGATAAAAAGCAATTATATAATACACCATTATCCATATACATGTTTGCATATTTTCAAACTGCTAAGCAGGCAGGAGCTGGAGCAAGTAATGGCAATTCATCCCATTGTACAACACCTGGGTTTTGAACTCAGTCTTTAATTGTTGATCCATCCCACTCCCTCCTGTTTTAGCATACATATAAAGCTTTTAGCTGTATTTGTGCTGTATCTAAAACAGATTACTTGCAACAATTACATCAATCTGATTTTTATTTATGTACTATATTTGTATCTCAACTTTGTTTTCTGCAACTTAACATCTTATATAAAATGCTTTAAACTCCTGCTTTCTTGACAATGACTTTGTGAGGTAGGTTTGGGTGAGAAGGAATGACTTGGCCATGGTCACTCAGCTGACCTCCATGGTAAGGGACAACTAATAATCTCCCAGTTTATAGTCAAGTATCATATCACTACACTATACTGACTTTTCTCTCAAAAAAACTCAATTTTGAAAGGTTTGCAAGAAAAAAAAACCCCTGCTTTTCAAATAAATGTATTTTTGCCTATATCAATTTCCTGAATTGATTTGATTAACTTGTATTTTTTTCTTTGGGAATGACATTGAGCTTTCACCTGTTAGAGAAATTTCTAGGCAGATCTCAAGAGATCAGTTGACTGCAATAATTTAAATCAAGGATGGGGAATTTGAAGCGAACTAGATTTTTGAATTATAACTGCCAACATGCTTCATCAATGGTATCTTTCACAATTGGGAAGCCATAGCTGCTTCTTCCATAGCTTAGATACTAATATTGTTAGAAGGATGAATAAGTAGACCACTATAAAGATACAATTTAATATGACAAATATATATATTATATGATACTTTTTAAGTCATAGTGGGAAAGTCTTTCCAACTCTCCTACTATAATATACACTTTTCTAATATATGTCTATTTTTTTGCCTATGTTAACTAATACATAATCTCATACAAGATGCTGCATGCATAGGATCTCTTGATCATTAACATTCACTGGAATAGTAAAACATTAGCAAGTAGACTTTGGATCTCTTTCACTTTTCAAATATAAAATGCAACATAGATTGTAGTAGCTAAATAACTGCACTGATTTACTGTTTGGAACTCAATTATTTCAAATTAACTATTTACAGAATATAGAATACAGAATAAAGTTGTAAAGAACCTAGGAAATCTTCTAGTCCAACCTTATATTTCAGACAAATGGCTGCCCAATCTTCTGTTTTTAATCTCTAGTTATGAAGCATCCAGAACTTCTGTTGGCCAAGCATTCCACAGATTAATTGTTCTCACTGACAGGAAACTTCTCCTTAATTCTAAATTGGATCTCTCTTTCTTAAGCTTCCATCCTTTATTTCTTGTCTTGCCCTCAGGTGCTTTAGATCCCTTCCTCTCTGTGATAACCCCTCAAATATTAGAAGACTGTTAGTCCTAGTCCTTCTCAGTTCCCATAACCATTCATTATATGCCTCCAGTCCCATAATCATCTTTGTTGCTCTTCTCTGCACTCTTTCTCGAGTCTCAACATCTTTTTTGTATCATGCTGACCAAAACTGGATACAGTTTTCCAAGTATGGCACAGTATAAAGCAGTATTAACACTTCACATGATCTTGATACTATCCCTCTGTTGATGCAGCCTAGGACAGCACTGGTCTTTTTGGCAGCTGTGGCTAAATTAAATTTCTCTTTATTTCCTTAGATTAATGCAATCTTGCTGGATTAAATACAGATAATATTAGCTAACCGGAAATTGCCAGAAGAAGTTATTCAAGATAAATAATTTGGATTTATTTTTGTAAAAAATCAGCTGAATATTTGGATGCCAAGTGATCTTACTAGGGGATGTCCTTGATTTAATCTGCTACAGATAATTAGTTACAAAAGCCAGACAAGGAAAATTATTTGAAAGCAATGTTAAGAGAAATAACTTTGACCTCATAATATTTTCTGGCTACATTTCTAATTTGCAACAGCAATCACAGCTGTACAATTTCCAGACATGACTCATAGTTCATAATAGTTTCTGATCCAAAAGAGAGGTGCCAAACTGAGATTATTCAGACTGCATCAACTGTAAGATCTCCTTTCACTTTGAGGAATTTAGAAGATTTATATGTGATATCTGTTTGTTATTTATTACTAATGAAGTTCCTATACAAAGCTCTGGGGAAAGACAGAGAGTTCTAAGGGAAATCCTTCAGACAGATTGGGAAGGTTAGTTCTGAAGTAACTCAAAAACTGTTGCTTATGAGCTGATTCATGGATCTACTGTCTTCATGATAAATTGCATTTCTACCAGTTGATAATAAACAATGTTCATAATAAAGGCATTATCTGAAAAATTATATATATTGAACAACATTCTTATAAAGGTCATTAAATACCATTAGTGTGGCTAACAAATATTTCAGATTAGCAAAATTCAATTTCTGTAAGAATATATCCAAATAGAAATAAAATACAACATTAAACCAAATTATTGTCCATTTTAAAAAAGATTTTACAGTCCAAAGACTGTACTTCGATTTAGTAAACCAGGAGTTAGATTAAATGCTATAATTTCATCTGTGGCAGTTTTAAGGTTTGGTTGTATTCATCTTCATACATACAAAAACAACATCATTCAGATAGCTGAAATGTATATTTGCCATGAGCTGTGCCATACTAATTAAGGAATTAATATTGAAAAGGAAAAATCTGCAACAGAATATAGAAGAATTAAAATACTGAGACAATTTTCTGTGAAGCTTGACAAAATAGAGAAAAATAGAAAAAGAGCTTTAAAATATATTCAGTGGCCTCAGAATCATAAATTCTGATAATCATATTCTAGATTAAATTTAATTTCTTAACAAATAATGATGCCTACTGGCCTAAACTTGTCTTCGGTTGAATGCTAGCCATAGCAAAAAGAATGCTCTTATGCCAATGGAAGCAAAATAAAACATCCAACATTCAGGGAGATGAATGTCTCTGATGGGGAAAAAAACATTCTTCATAAAGATCAAAATTCAGAAAGAGGTAGGAAAAAAGGATTGTTATTCAACCATGTTGAAAAACCAGAGTAGTATAAAGGAAAATACTATATAACTTTAAATGAGTTTAGTAAGAATGTTTAGACTTGGCAACATAATACTTACCTTCAGCTAGGAAGAATTCCAGAGATATCTCTCTATAATGAACAGTTGGTACTCTTTAACAGCTACAGTTTAATAGCTCTTTAAAGAGCAGTTAACAAACAAAATGAAACAATAAGAGATATTAACACTTTGGGGATATCTACACTTACTATGGAGGCAGAATTTTGTATTTTTTAGCAAGCGGAAAGGGAAAATATTGTATCATGTATCATGTTTGTTCAGACAAGTTCATTTTCCCAGTTTTAGAATGAAAGGTGCTTCTTTTTTCTTTTTGTAAATATTTTAAAACAACCTAGTTAAACTCCTTTTACAAAATTGTTAAACATGTTCAATAAAATACACTTAAACCCAAAATGTCTATAATTGATAAACATGTCTGAATCAATGAATCAATTGATTCAAGAATCAGCATTGTCTCCCAGGAAATGATAAATCTTCACAGTATTCAAGGAAAATATGCTTAATCAAATCCCAAGATAAATTTGAAAAATATGCATTCTTGAAAGCATTTTTTAAAAAATCATTCCAAGGGATATATTTACATTCTAGCCTTAACATGATTTTATACCTCATTCCTGGGCTTTTCTCCAAGTTCAGTTTTCTTATACAGTAGTTTGTAGCACAGATGGAGAAAGCGGTAAATTATATGGCCTCTTTACTTTTTAAAAATACATTCATACATTTTTTATCATGCCTCTCCACCTGTTTGATTTATTTCATATATTTTCTGTGTAACCTAATATTCACATAACAGTGTTTTTTATTCAATATTATATGACTGAAACCTGGCTATGTCCTCATTTCTTACCTGTTTTTGAATTATTTTCAATCTAGCTTTCACTTATATCTATTTTTTCATGACAAGTGAAAATATAAAGTTGAACTTAGTTATACTGTAGCTGTGTAAGTTGTTTATGGTTGATTCAAGTTACTTTTTAACTGAAAGCAAACACAGTTTAACTATACAAGGGTAGGAATCCAACCAAAAAGAGGGGGGTGCTTAAGTCTGAAAAAAACCCACAACCCCACAAGTCCTTTTTGTGCTGCCAATTGTTTTATAAATAAATTTGCTGCAGTGGAACTTGTTTTTATTACTCTCTGAAATATTAAAGGTTTTTTTCCCCGTGATAATGAAAGGGTTCTGACACCCCTACTTTTATTTTTTAAAACCCTGAGGCATTATATTCAGTATTACAAGAAGCAATCCATTTGTTTGACAGTTTCCTTTCTTCATTGCCCAGTTGCCCCATCATCAGAATGGATAGGAAATCATTTCTGGAGAGCTGAAACAGACAATGTCACCATATTTTCTGTTTCACTTCCAATTTGGGAGCTTGGAATAAAACCCTTCTAATTCAGATCACCAGTACAAAAGAATGACAGCTCTTGTTCTATTACAGCACTCATGTAAGGATACATCTAAAGGGGGCGGGGGAGTAAAAAAAATGTTTAAATATGTATACTATAATTACATGTAGTGTATTTTTATGCTTTAACTTTATACATTATATGTTTGTAATTAAACTTTATATGTAATATATTAGTGAAGGTGAGAGAAATAGGCAGATGCATGCATGCCTGATTGTGTCTAAGAAGGGAAATGATTAACAATTTTGTTTCTGGAACAAAGATGGAAGCCAAATTGTTCAGTGAAAAGACATAATAGCTTAAATTCTAAGCTGCATATTCTATAAAATATCTCAGTCCACATATGATTTTCTTAAGTTTCTTAAATAGAATCAGGTCAGCTAAAGTACAGAACAGGAGCAACTTAAACCGTAAATGCAGACATGCCCTTTGATACCCTGTAGCAAAACCAAAGTTCTAATGATTTTTAAAATTATAGAGAAACTTATTTGTCAAACTTCAGAAATGTCAAAATGAAATGAAAGACATTGCACAGGTAACGATTACCATAGTCTGTGAATAGATATACATGAGACCTTTATCCTAATCCATACTTTCCTAATTATAAAGACTAAAAAATAAGCTTAAAATGTGTATTTAAAAGAAAGAGGCTTATAATCTAGCAGTCTATAGGATATTATTGGTCAAAGGTCTTTTTTTAGAAAATTAGATTTCATAGTTACCAAGTAAACTTTAGAGTTAGTGGATCTGATGCTAACAGTAAATATTAACCTAGTCACTATTTCCTTAGACTGACAATCTTCTCATAAGTGTATCTAATCAAACTTGTCTAATCACACTTGTGTCTAATCACACTTATTAGAATTATTTATCTATTATTATTAAGTGTGTTTAGACACCAACTCCTCTGAAAGATTCCTTTAAAATATATAGCAACTATGAAACCAGTTTGTATAGATTAGGGCACCAATCTAGAAATCAGTTTTATTGGTGTCTTCATTTCTACACCAAACTGGCTCTCTTCCACATAGTTAGTATGTGGATAGTTCCCCTCTTGGGCATGAAGCCAATTGGATGGCTTTCAATGTTATTTTCTCTCAGGCCTAGAAAAAGATAGTAGCAAACCACTTGCCAATAAAATCTTGCCAAGACAACTACAAGGAATAGCAGTTGCCAGGAGCCACATACAGTATGTGTATATATGTGTATGTGTATGTATGTATATTTGTGTGTGTGTGTGTATATATTATAATATAATTATTAATATTATTCATATAAGAATATGAATCACATACATGCATGCATACACACAAAAGTGTGTGTCTATGTGTGTGTGTGTATGTGTGTGTGTGTATATATATGTACACACAGACACACACATAGCCACACACACTTGTGTGTGTATGCATGCATGTATGTGATATATATATATATATATACACAGACATGCATGCATGTATACATATTCAAAAATAAAAAGTGATCATATAGGAATTGGAATAATTGTTTTAGGGGACTTTAACTCTTCTTCCTCTCTTGCTGGGCTTTGACCCATATTTTTCACAATTTCTCCTGCTGAGTTTATGATGTGTTGCAGTAAATTACTGGGGCAATGAAAATTGCATGCAAGGGGAGACTGGGAAAGTCATACATGCATATTTAGACCAATCCAAAGTACTCATCCACAATTATCACCCATCCACAAATAACTGGATAAAAGTAATTGAGGAGGAGAACAAACGTAAAAACGATTTGTCTTTTGCTATCACTCAGGATTATATTTCATGTTTATTTCATCTGACAACTAATATCTGTGATGAATATAAGATATATTATTCTAAACTGTTTGTAATTCATTTTGGTTTAATATAATTTGTAAATCTAGTGAATACATTTTTCAGCGTGGGTATTATTAAACATTTGCCTGCTTGGCTTAAGGAAATCAGGATATCTTATTTACTTTTCTCCCTTTTATTGGGCCTCCCTGGTCCTAAGCCAATATTCTAAATTCCATACCATGTTTCCTCTTTATCCACTTTCTCATTTTGAGATTGTGCTTTTAAAATTAATTATGACATTATTTTTTTGGTATCTACCTGCTATTCTCTCTTATTTATTATTGCTCAATGTTGGTTTATGCAGGCAAAGGAAACAAAGCAGTTTTGAGTTGACATTCTTTTTATTGCTTGCCTTGCCTCCTTTTTTGAAGAAATAGAAACCCATATCTTAATGTCTGATTCTTTGTTTCAGAAACCTTACTGTTACTCTATGTCTAAAATAAACCTGACCCTTTGTCTAATAAAAGAAGACCCTTTGACTGTATCCAGCAGTCTGGATATATGAGGCAACCTGCCTACTGAGCAGTAATTTGTTCCTTTGTGCTCTGGGTCCTGATCCTTGGATAGGCCATTTAACAAGCAATGCCAACATTATTTTCTGTTGCCACACTCAGACAAATGAGTTGCCATGGGATAGAGAAACTGAACCATAGAAAGAGGTGAGACACAGAGCTGCAGGATATCTACTCTTTGCCCTCACCATTCTTCAGCTCACTGTGCTGCCTGCCAGCCTTCTAAAACTGAACTCTAAGTTTACTATTCCTGCAAGAAAAACAAGATAAACCTCAATGTGCTCTCTCAAATGGGGCTCTATATTCTGTAAGTCAGAAACTAAACAAGTTTGGTTCCACTATATGTACCTTAATATGAAATGTTATAATAGGAATCTATAAGTATATTTCCTTTTAAAACAAATATTCACACTTCCTTGCAATAGCTGGTAAAAATTTAGTTACTCCTCTTTCCTTAAAGCATTCTTAATATCTGTGCATGTCCCAATCTGGTGTTTTCAAGATGTATTAGAGCATTACAATATTGTTCCCTAACTAGCTTGGCTCCTGCACTTGTATTTCAACATGACTATAACCCAGTGGATTGCAGAAGGTAATACAAGTATTAATTTGGAAATTAATGACTGACAGAAATCTATGCATCTTCGTAAGATACTAAATACACTAAAAGAAATAGGTAACACCAAATAATATATAAGAGTTAGGATCCAGATTCTAAAACCTAGGATTACATAATCAAATAAGATGGTGTATGAATCTCATACATCTTATAAAGATGATCTGATCCTCATAGAGAGAATTGATAATCAAAGTATTTAATATGTAAAATAAGTATATAATATCTCTATAACCAAGTGTGCAGGATAACTGTTCCATAGTTCTTGTTTTGAAGGGCATGTAGAACATTTGCACAAATGCACACCAATTAAATTAGAAATATATTAGTTGTGTAATAAAATGAAAGGTTAATAAGAGAGAGAAATGGCAAGATGCAGAAACTAAAGTTACAAGTGCATTGTAAATTAAAGAGTCCTCTTCTTCATTAGAATCAGCTCTATTTATTCTCTAACATATACAAAATATTGAGCTATATGATTAATGATTTCTAGTGTCCACACAGGTGCTTCAAAATCATATAGAAGTAATACCAGTTTAAGAAATTCAGAAACAGTTTATTATTTCCAAAACTATTAATTACACACCTTTTTGTGTGGCACTATACCACACACACATTTGTGTGTGTGTGTGTGTGTGTGTGTGTGTGTGTGTGTGTGTGTGTGTGTGTGCATGCATATAGTAAGATATGATAATATGTCTATAGAAATGATTAACATCACTTCTGAAATAGTGATGAAAATATATTTAATTATATTGACTATTTTAGTCTTATGTTTTCAGAAACATGATATAAATTAATCCTGTTGCATAGAACCCCTTGTCAAGCCATGGTCACATGGATACTAATTGTAATGTATAGACTCTTTTTTTCTTTTTCTTTTTCTATTACTTTTGCTTTATCATAATCTATCTTTAATGGCACAGAGGCCCATCACAGTAACAACTTCCAATGAAAATTAATCAAAAAGTACATGAATGATGTGAAATGTGAAAACTATTGTGAAGGAATAATTGAGACTGAAGAATGCAGTTAGAACAATAGTGCAGGCATTCCAGTGAAACACCCAGAGAGTCATTAATACATACAAAAGATACCAGATGGGAAATACATTATTGCATCTCAATTTCTCTAATTTTTAAGTGATTTTTTTCCCAGTGTGCTTTGTACCAAACAAAGATTTTCTATGTTTAGTATACATATGAGGCTAAAAGATATATTTATTTTATGTGATAAAAATACATATAAATGAATACATCTAGTTCTTATAATTATTTCATAGCAGCACATGATGTCTGATGGTTCCCAGCATGGCTCATTTGCAATATTTAGTACTATTGTGTTGACATTCTGTCAGGAACTTGCTGATAGTTATAAGGACTTTGTTACTGAATTTGATTTGCCTCAAAGCAGGTCACAAATTTCAGTCACAGTTCAGCAGATCATCAAGATTTCATTGTTTGAGTTAGCCTTTCCCCCCCTAGCTTGCTTACCGAGCTGCAAACCCAGAGTTTGGTTTCAGAGAGAAACATGAAGGAAAGGCACAAGAAAGCAACCTGCTGCTAATATATCAGTTGAAATTTGATTCCAACTCTGACACAGCTGCACTTGAATGACAGCAATTTCAATGCTTATAAAATACATATAATTTTTTAGAAGAACAAAGATTAACTGTTGCTTTTGGCGTTTGATTTCTTTTTCTTTTTTTTACTTCTGTCATATTCGTAATCAAGAGATACAACTGACACAAAATATGCTAAATGTGACTAAGGAGAAATTGCAGATAATAAGACTGTTGATATAAGTGAAAATGACAGAACACTAATACTTTTTTTATTCACAGGCTTTAAAAGCAAAATCTTCCTATCACATTTGCATCCAAAATAAGTCCTAGGTAGCATGAAAGAAAGACAAAGTGTACAAAAATACTTAAGTCAGAGATTTCATTCTCTTGTACATTGATTTATTATTTCCAAATGGCAAATTAAGACAGTGATAGTCACAGTGTAGTATTATAGAGAGTGTGGAAAGGTAATGGTTATCTCTAATCATTGCCCTGTGTATGTCAGGGAGCTATAGACAGTTGGCTTCCAAGAACCCCCCCACTAAGATGTTCAGAGCAATGGGAAATTCACACTTTGTAATGTCATATGTAGATAAAGCTTTAAAGTTACAGGAGACACATTCCACTTGAATGTGCATAGCCATTTCATTCCCAGAGGATGTTGCTATGACTTACCTTTTTTAATTGGCTGTAATTATTCAAAGCAGCCTCTGCTTTGAAAGGGGTCAGTCTTAGAAGCTTTTGCTATTTGAGAAAACATTTCCTCCATGCAGAAAACCCCAATCATATAGTGTACCTTTCTCTAGATCGGGAAAGTTTGCTTCTGTGTATGAGTAAAGTTCTAGTCAATGCTAATAAAGCTGTATATGGCCAGATTACTTGAGGGACTGCCATACTATCTACCTGCTGATGCAATCCAGCATATTACCATGTTTTCCTCAAAATAAATTCCTGTCTATATTTTTTGGTCACCAAAATAAACACCAGGGCTTATTTTCGGGGAGGTCTTATTTTTTCATGGTCACAACAGAGCAAGAGGCAAGGAGGTATGGAGGAGGAAGCAAAACAGTGGGGGGTTAGAGGATGAAGTGATGCACTGGTGCCATGGCAACTAAGCGAGGCAGTGAGGGGGATGGAGGACAAAGTGAGGCAGGGTGTGTGGAGCTGTGCCCCTCACTGTCTTACCAGAGGGTCCTGAAGCCAGGCCATAAATGTGCCAACAACTGCCTGACATTGTGGCGGTGGCTCCAGCACCCCAATGCAGATCACCAGCTTCTTCTCCTTACTCGCCAACATGAGGCAGGGAGTGGCATGGCCACTAAGCTAGGTGGTGAAGCGGTTGAAAATGAAACAAGACGAGTGGATGGAGGACGAAGCTTCTTCTCCTTGCTCACCTACTGCAACAGAGCAGGAGGCTGAGCGACACACCGGTGCCTTATGCATTAAGTGAGGCAGTGGGGGATTTTCTAATTT
>JANHFK010003478.1:269855-282993 GCA_036250565.1 Sibynophis collaris | reverse complement strand
AGCCGCCCTGAGTCCCGCGAGGGAGAAGGGCGGGGTATAAATTGAAATAAATTAAATTAAAATTAAATAATGATGTTCTTGAGCACAATAGGTTGGAGATATACTAGGAGTTTTTTGTTTAATTCATTGCTTACTTAATAATATTTTTTCTATCTAAATTCAGAATAACATGGAAGAGTTAAATGAATTTCTATACATCACAAAAATTGTGCTTAAGAATTATTTACTTATGATATTCATGTGGTATAGCAAATGAGACTAGAACCCTATAAAATCAAATATACTTGTTAATAGTTTTTTTAAAACAATGTAGCAAAAAGAGGAATAGGAAATTCAGCATTCAGTTTACATAACTTGTCCAAACTAATTAATTGGAATAGAAAAAGAAAGTATTTGATGGAAAATGAAAAAAGACAATTTGTCTTGGAGAAGGAAGAATGATGTTGAGAACATAAAGTGCTAAAAGGTGAGGAGAACTCATACAAGATTTCAAAGGCTGGCACACCAGCAGTTGAGATGAGTGCATGCACCATTTCCATTGTGGCTTTATATGTTAATCGTCTTGTGTGCAAAAAAGCAAAATAATATTCCATCTGAAGAAAGCTCAGCAAAGGAACACTTGGACATGAGTTTTATTCTCCATTTTGTCCTATGCTCACTTAATACATTAATTTCAAATATTTATGACAACTATTGATAATATCTCAGGGCAGATTATAATCTATTAGAAAGTTATAGAAAAAACTAAAACCATGTAAAAATAATTGAAGGGTGGTCTATTAAACAATCTTGTCATCACTTCTTACGTTGCATGACAGCTGTTCTTGTCAGCAAAGGTACCTTTAGCAGTTATATTTAATTTTTATTTTGAGTTCTATAACTACTGTTTGTTAAAATATACATTTAATTTTTCCAGTAAAAATAATAATCTTTTACTGTTATGTTTATAAACATATAATTTCTTATTTTAAAAATGTAATTTAATTTTTTTTCTTTTCCAGCTAACTGGAACCAATTTCCTCATTTTCTATAGAAATATCACTTCAAATATTGTGAATTTGATTAATGGGAATAATTCATGGGATTAGTTTCAGCATTGAGATCTGCCTGTGTTGTGCTAATCGCTCTAACATTGAACAGAAAGTTATGAAGAGAGGTTGTAACTGTGTTTCACTGATAGTTAGTTTACCAAGATAAGATCCAGATCACCAGCAGAACTATTATTATGTTCATCTGAATATGGATGCCCTTCAGGTTTCCCATTCAGAATGAAGTAGGCAGTATAATATTTTTTTCATGAATACAGTTTATGAATGGCTGATTAAAACGTTTCTCAATATTGGTTAGCTTTTAGCAAGTTAAAAGTACTAATTCATTCTAGCAACATACAAATTCCTTTGCCTTAATATTTTTGACAGCAAAAAATCTCTCTTATTTACAGTGGAAGAACACCCTTGTTAAAATGCCAGGTTTTTGAGATGTAAAAAATCAGACCAAGATTAATCACTTCAGAATTCTTTCCACATTTAATATAACATATAAGCTGTACTTACTGAAAAATAAATTGAAACCATGGGGGGGGGGGAATGACAACAAAAAAATAGAATAATGTATCTGCATAAGTGTTCAGACTCTCTTATAAGTAGTGATATGGCTATGTTCAGAATTGTTCAATACACACCTTATAAAGTGACTCTGATCAGACCCCTATAAAGTTCATCTGTTCTAGTAGGGTTTTTCTGGTATTTACTCAGTTGCCTCTTACAGAAAAAGTCATGGTCTGCAAAAAACTTACAAAGCATCAAAGGGAACTCATTGTTGGAAGGTATCAGTCAGCAGAAAGGTACAAAATATTTCCAAGGCATTGGCTATACCATGGAACAGAGTGAAGACAGTTATTTGCAAGTGTAGAAAATATGGCACAAAAGTGACATTACCAAAAGCTGTGTGTCCTTCCAAAATTGATAAAAAAAATAAGAAAACTGATCTAGAGGTTGCCAACAGGCCTGTAAGCAATATTAAAGGCGCTGCAGAAATTTGTGGCAAGTACTGGTTGTGTACCACATGTGACAATTATCTCCGATATTCTTCATATGTCTGGGTTGTGAAGTAGAATGGTAAAACGGAAACATTTTCTTACAAAGAAAAACATCTAAGTCTGGCTAGGATTTGCAAAGACCTACCTCAAGTCTGATGAAAGCATTTGGGAAAATGAGTTATGGTCTGATGAGACTAAGATTGACTTTTCAGACATGATTCCAAACAGCATGTTTGCTGCAAAAGCAACACTGTGCACCACCAAAAGTATATCCAGCTTTTCTTCAGCTGGAACTGGGGCTTTAGTCAAGGTGCAGGGAATTACGAATAATTCAAATGTCAGTCAATTTTGGCACAAAACCTTCAAGCCACCGCTAAAATATTGAAGATGAAGAGGAATTTCACCTTTCAACACATCAACAACCCAAAGCATATCTCTAAATCAACAAAAGAATGGCATCACTGGAAGAAGATCAAAGTTTTGGAATGGCTCAGCCAGAACCTGGGCCTGAATCCAATTGATAATCTGTGGGGTGACTTAAATAGGGCTGTGTTTAGGAGATGCCCTTGCAATCTGACAAGTTTAGTTGTGCAAGGAAGAATGGCAAAGTTCCCCAAGGCAATATGTACCAGGCTTCTACCTCAAAAGATTGAATGCTGTCATAAAATCAAAAGGTGATTCAACAAAGTATTGGTTAAATGTACACATTTTTATGTAACCATGTTATTCTAATTTATACATTATTCCAAAAGGGTTCAAACATGCACATTTGTATAAGATCTATGCAGATTTTTCTCTGAGTCCAATAATACGGAATTTTGTATTTCATAAATGCAACTTTTTTTCTGCATTAAGACAACAAGTAACCCTTTGACTCCAGGTGTGCTCTATAAGTGTTTGTGGAAAGGATGATGCGTTCACCATCTAAGGACAACCAGCATCATATGAAGATATCTGGAAGTAATTCACTTAAATAGTTCATAAATTTACAAAAGCAATGGACACACTAATATTTTACATAATGGGCTTAATAGCACACAGTCATTTCTTCTTAATTATCCAAATAATTGAGTTATATAGGATCATATGTACATACCAACTGTAATTAATATAAAACTTTTTCTGTTCCTTTACAGTGAAATAGATATAAATATCTATAGATACAGATATATAAGATAATAGTGCACGTTTGGGTAATTTTTATCAGAAGAGAAAAAACAAATTGGGAGACATTGGAGGGTATAATATGAGAAAATGGATAGAGGCAACCATTTATTTTTTATAATTTTGTTAACTAGAGGCAGCAATTTATTTTTTGTAATTTAGTTAAATACTAGAATTATAACAGTAAAAACTAATACATACTAGAAAACAAAAGAAAGAGTAAAAGAGAAAAATATAAAAAGAAAAAAAGAATATATTAAAGAAAGAGAAATATATAAAGAAGTTACTTCATCACAACAAGTATAAACAACTTTAATAGCTAATACGCAAGGGAATGTTTATAGAAAAAATTAGGAACAATCGCTTATTGCAAAATATGTAACATTCAAAATAACTGTCTATATTTTTCTGCATTATTTCAGCAATAAACTTTAAATATTTAATTTATACAATATTTAAGCCTAAGAGCTAAGTAGAAAAACTTAATTAGATACACACATTTTGTATATGAATATTACAATTGGGTTCAAAGTTGTACATAAGAAAAAATAACCTTTGGCATATGGAGGAAAAACTTTAGACCCTGTAAAATCTAGATTCTTTTTTATCTCTTACTCTTACTAGAATTCTTGCAATTCTAACTTTAATATTCTGTTTGATAGTCTTTTTCTAGTGACCATGATACAATCAAGTAGATAAGACATTATGATAGCCTTGTTTATTGATACTAAACACAGATTTAGCGATTGCTTCATTTAGCAACTGTTTGTAGTTATGACAGTGACAAAATAACTTTATGAACAATTCTCACATTTACAACCTTCACAGGACTGTAAAGTGAAGGAAAGCTGAAGTAAAATTATAAGCACAACACTTAACAACCACTTTGCTCAACAGCCAACTTGCTGACTCCAATTGTTCACTACCTGAAGATCAGAATGAAGGCAATACTAATCTGCCTACACAAGCAAATACATTTGTTCAGGTGAAAACCCTGTTTTTTGGATAGAAACATTCATATTCCCTGAAAAGAGGATGTAATAGCTACTTTTATGACATATTCAGATACAAAGAATTTTATAGAAGGAAAGATGCTTTTCTTAAAAGGTGAGGTAGACTCCTTTTATTTTCTCTATTTTACAACAAAGGCAATCAGTCATAGTGCCGATGGAAATTACATTAGATCATGTTGAAATGATCTCAGTAACCAATGGGACAGATAGCCATTTCCCTAACTCCCAAGATTCTCATTTGAAACTAAATGACATAAGATTGCCTCATTCCTATGAGACATTCAATCCAAAATTACAAAAACGAAAAGAAAGCAGACGGGTTGCTAAACATAGTAATAGCAAAGATTTCTTGAACTGTTAAAGAGAAGGGAGGAAAATAAAGCAATCTCCTCCTTCACAATTTGATAAATTTGTGTATTTTTCAATGAAGCATTCGCCCCTGTACCTTGAATGTAACAAAAATATATAAAATACTTAAATCGCTCTCTAATTCATTTTATATATACTATATAATCAATGTTCCATTTAATAAGCTTCATCTAACTTTGTCATATACCTCAGGTACCAAATGAATAATATGGCATAATATTCTTCATTCCACATTACTAGTATTGCCAGCAAAGCTTGTTCGGCTAAAGGCCAGGTAAGACCTTTGGGAACTTATAATACTCATCTTGCAGAAGCGGCAGGCATTATGAGATCCTGAATTATTCACCATCTTAGATTAAAATTTCAACCCAAGCAGAATTTCTTAGTTCTCCTAAGGGGCTTCCAAGTCAGGAATGGAGCTTTTCTACAGTCCACGATCAGGCAAAAGAGTTAACAGCTCCAAAAGTGTCCAATGGATGAATATAATTGGTGGTTTGTGTTTACTCACCTCCAGAAATTCTTAATTCTTTTTAAAATCTCTGCTCTCAATTAAATGTAGATATCAGGGACTTTTTTTGCTGATTTAATTGGGAATATCACAGAAGTTTTGGACCTTGTGATAGCGTACGGATGATTACCCTGTCTGAAAATATTAAAAGCAGGTTTTTTCATGTACCTTCTTTCTGCTTTTCTATATAATTTAAATAATGCAATTTTAAAAAATCTGATTTATCATATTAATTGATAAGTAGCCAGTTGAAAATACCATGGAAACTGTACTCTTAAAACAATAAAAAGGAAGGAATACAGTTTTAAAGAATAATATGCATTGTTTTTTTATTTTTTAAATTCGCAGAGGACACAATAATTATTATTATAATGTACACAATGGAGAAAAACATTCTGTCTGAAAATTGACATTTATAATTATTTGGTTTAAAAATAAAGTTTGGAAATTAGTTTTACCATTATTTCAATTTGTCACATCTGGCAATTTTCAGCAAATTGCCCCAATGAAACCAAGTGATAAAAAGCTAGGTAGCCGAAACAGATTAATAAATGAGAATCAAATGTGTTTATTGGCCAGGGGTAAATAGAAAAGAGGAAAAACAAAATTAAGGGGGGGGGACCAACAACCCTGACCTATAAAGAAAACAGATATCTCCTTGGGGGAAGGGATCTTCTATCCTTATTCACATGCCAAAAGCTGCATTTCATTGAATTGAATTGAATTTGAAGCAAAGTTTTAAAAAGGCTTGTAGCAATATGAAGAGACAGATTGGCAGAGAGAGAGAGATTTTCACATAAGAATTAAAACTTTAGCTTAAAGTCTTTATTAGTGTATAAGTAATTCTGATGCAGGTGTTGATTGAGCTATTCTAAGATCTGTGGTTCTGAAATTTATATATATTCTTGTTTCAAAGCAGTACTGTTTTGCAAGATGAAGTTCCTTTTATCAGCAGTCAAAAAAGATGAGAATTATAATTATTTTGTATTGGGCTATTGAAAAATATGATGAACCTGTTGAATGGCAGCAATTGGAACTCAGTTCTAAAGCACAATAACCATTCATTTTGTTATGAGAGGATGAGTTAGTTCCATATATGCTTTAGTTACCATAATGGGTACATTTGAGCAAAGGACACAAACATTATCAAATGATTTATTATGATGTGATAGCAGGAGATAAAATATTTATGGTCAGAGATGTAGTCACAATCATTCTGGGCAATTAAAACTTTCAAAGTTTGAAAGACACAAGAAGGCACTAGACCCATTTTGCCATTTACTTTGGTTTTCTTCTTACATTTTTTTTATTTTTTCCATCAGAGTTTTTTTGCATAATGTACATTTGTTAGCAGAAGAAAATGATTTTATTTAATGAGACTGAATCTAACATTTTACCATTACTACTACTACTATTCTACATAGATAACCTCATTTATTGTTTTCTCACAATAGGTTATGAAAGTTTCTTGCATTAATTGTGCATTAAAAGGTACTGATTTTTCATTAACAAGTGAAAGAAAAAAACTATATTCAGTACTGAACATATCAGTCCTAAGGATGATATTCCAGTAATCTGAAAACAATGTCAATGTATAACCATTTATGACATACAAAAGGTTACATTCTCAGCATAAGAACACAATTGCTCTACTCCACATATACTTCACTCCATTCAGTCTCCACCTGTGTGAAGCTCCCCAGCCAATGCTGAGTTGCTTTGTCCTATAGTTACATTGTAAATCCCGAACTCAAAAACTAGTATTTCATTTCTTGCTTCAAAAATACAACCAAATGTACACAAGGTGAAATCATATACATATATTAATCTAAGGATTATCTGCAGGGAATGGTTAGCGGCTGGTGACAGAATACCTGGTTCATTAAGGTTATCAGACATCCAGCAAAATGACATTTCCTCCTTTTTGTCCATCTACTATCTGACTTCTTAACTATCAAATTAAGCTGCTTTTTTCCTGTGATTCAGAGCTTCCTTAATAGTGCTAACTACAAGTTAACAAGCTCCATCTGAAATTGACAAGACCGTAGTCAATTACAGGCCGAAGACTTTTGCCTCCTAACTGGCTGGGGACTCATACCTGGGGATGCATTAGGCTGAGGGTCACTAGGCAACAGCCAGCACTACCGCATTCCCCTCAAATGTATTCCCCATTGTATGCCTATTTAGTCATGTGTAAGCCCTTCCTCTGTGTTAAATATTAATACAAAATGTTCTTCTTTTCCCCATTTTTGTTCTTTTTCTAACTGTCCATGTCCTTCTTTACTTGTTCAGATATCAGGATTGTTGGATTATGATCTGGAAACTAGTAACAGGAATCAGTAGACTCAAGCCACCACATTCTACCGAGGTGTCCTTGCCTGGCGCATTTAACATATTATTTTTATCATTCCTTTGACAACACTGTGTTTATGTGGATGGCAGCCTAGATCCAATTCCATACATAAAGCATGAAAGGTGCTAGGACAGTCATTGGTAAAAGTGTACTGTAATGTAGTGGAGGGAATTTTTTAATAGGAAATGTACAATATTAATATTAAAGAAGAAAATTGTTACTTTTGAATATTGCTGAGATCTTGTTAACTGTGAAGCAAATTCATAAATTAATGAAAACTTCAGACATTTGTCTCATACAGATGTTTAAATATGCATATTTGAGCAAGGCAACCAGTTGTTTTTACTTTCTTTAGATTTCATTAAAGATAACTCATTTAAATCTTAATGGACCACTTCTCACAGTTGGAAAACAGTTGTGTTAAGTAGAATAGATTTTTGGAAGGCAACTTCCTTATTCTAAGCTGCTCTCAGCTAGTTTATCGTTATAACCATAGCTTATTAAATAGGCACATAAAACAAAATGCATGAAATATAAAGCAACCTTCCTAATTAAACATAAAAAGATAACAAAATCTTTTTCTGTATATCAAAGGTTATGACACAACATGGCTAAAATTTGTATAGAGCTAGTTCTAAAGCTATAACTAAGCTATGGGTCTAGAAGGTCTCATAGATCCACATCTTTTTTATAATTTTAAAACACCACAAAATATAAATGACCACTTGATAATCACTAAAATAAAAGAAATTTTAGGATGTAGTTTCTAATATAATTATTTCTGGAAAGAGATACCCATGTTGGATATTATATACAATGTGCTTTTATGCCTGTGACTAAAGACTAGCATTTGGATTTCATAGTCATCAGTCCTGAAATTTTCCCTTTTGCAGTAAACAGTAACTAGGATGCTGTGAAGCCCATTTTTAACATGGCTTAATTGCTATATGATAGACATATACCAAGATCAGTACTCTGCAACATTCAAGTGAAGTGATGTGTGGAATGGCTGTGCCTCTATGATTGAAACAAAATCATTCATATAAAAATTGAACAGGAAGGAAACCAATAAAAATTCTGCTTGACTCCTCCCTTTATTAATATAGAATCCAATAGGAAGCCCTGTTGGACTCCAATATAATTGTAATAAAATAAACTTTAGTTGTAGGGTAAAGAGTGCAGTTCAACCTGAGAATCCATTTTTCAATATTTAAACCTCTATCAGTAGTTTGTGAGAGTTCAATAAATGCAACATTAAGATATTGTTGAGTGTGTGTATGTGTGTTTGAATCAAGACCTTTAGAGTAGTCATGTTTGTGGATAGACAATATCAAGAAATAGTCTTCTCTTGATGTAATTTCCTTAGCCAGGAAAAACAAATATACACACTCAGATGCCTCCACTGAGGCACAATTAGTCCACATATATTGCTTTTTTATGCACATTGAACTTTTTAACTCTCTGTGAATTGGAACTAGTAATAAGTGGTATCAAGATCATCAGATAATACAATGCTGTAAAAAAGATCCATTCCTAAAAGAAAATAGGGTTCAATTTCTTTATTTACCAAAAGGACCTCTGATAATTTAAAAAGACTTTGTGGACAGATAGCACTATTTATATTCAATTTATTTAACTTCTTCTGGTGAGAAGAAATAAATGTTATGGGATAAATATTAGAAATGCTGTTTTAGAAATTGTGGCTAGTGCCATACTTTGAAACTCCTCTATATAATACTTTTCCATACTATGTCATATTTTCTTACCCAATATAATATGTCTGCCACTTTTTAAATAAAGAAGGCTTTCTTTCTTTCTTTTTTTTCAGGGCTTCCTACACTGTAGAGTTAGGAATCCTACAGGCATTACTCCAAGGAGACCCACAGCAGTTGGCTCCAGTAGTTTACCAATGCAGACTCTGGAGGATTATGTGTGTTGGTGCAATAAAGCAGGTGCTCCAGGTGGTGGGTCAAGAAATAAATAGTTGGAGTCTCAGATTCAATTTCCTGCCCATTTCCACGCACCACCTAAAGCAGTTGCTTCATTTCCCTAGATCAGGGGTGTCAAACCGGCGGCCTGTGGGTCAGATACGTCATGTGCAGGCCACACCCACCCCAGCTCCACAAACAGAAAAAACATCATGATATCACATGATGACAACATGACGCCACGAGTTTGACGCCCGTGCCCTAGATGGTTAGATTCTTTAAACTCTAGTCTCTGAAAATGAATTAAGAAGAAATACATTTTTATTCCTCACTTCCTGCAAGCAAACAATTTGTTTCTTTGTTCCTGGATTGTAAACGTCAAGACAATTGACACTGAAAAATGAAGAAAGGAAAATCCAACTAAATTCTTCACAAGAAACTCCGATCCAAAATAAAAACTCTTTTAACATTTACCTCTTTAAGAGTCTTTTAACCACTCCTTTTTCCTTCTGGAATTACTTGTCACAGTTGGGGAAGGTATTTTGGCATAAGGGACAAATTGAATTCAGGCAAGAGCATCTGCCATCAGTAGTAAGAAATACCCCATTACAGCCATATAGACCCAACTGTATTTGCCTGGAGACAAACACATACAAATGTTCCCATGGCAATTCGAACTCACTGACATCGGGTGGAAACTTGACAGCAGCACAGGGGCCATTTTCTTTCTGAGTGGAATCACAGAGGTGGTGAGAAGAGAGATAAAGGTTTTCTCTACAGAAGTATTGTCTCTTAATTAACCTTTAAAGCAAGCATTTTTGACAACCACTGAAAAGAACAAGCTGTGTGTGATCAAGGAAAGCTCTCATTTCTAATCAGCTATTAAACAAAAATATGTCTTCTATTTTTAAACACCTTTAAAAGGGGGGGGGTGTTTAGAAAAACTTCTGTGCATTATATTCAGCCCTTAATCCACCAGTTGGCTAGTCCCAAGAAATTCCAGGGATACTGTATTATAAAAATGCACCTTAAGGAAGAGAAATTTTAACTGATTAGATTGCATTTTCATGCACTTAAAGAGGGAACACTGACATTTATGCAATTTTTTGGAAAAAGTATAATTATTTCTGTATTTAACCCAAATTATTCTTTAAATAGAGGCTATCTTATAAAGCAACTGGGTGCTTTAACAAATGTCAATGGTAGTTTGTTTTAGTATGTTGCAACAGGTTGGTGATATAGAAACTTAGACTAACAGATGATGGAATTAAGCAGATTTGAGTTTGTCTTCTATGAAGCCTGGATGCTGCTGCTATTTGTTGCCACAAATTGTCTCCCTTGTTAGATTATGTAGTGGCCTGGAACAGAATTGCATGCAGTGCTTGGAACTCCCCTATTGTTTGGGCTGTTGCTGGCTGAAGCGTTGGTTGGATTGTTGTCTACCTTGTAACAGCAGTTGAATGATTGGATTGCTGGGTGCATCAAGCATGTTGAACAGCAGTTGGCTATTCAACAATGGAGAGGGGTGCCTCTGGGGCAATAGAGTATGCCTGAATTGACTTGTGTAAAGGTAGTGAGCTCCAGGTTGGTGCCCACTTGGGAATCAATATAAAGTAGCATTTAGGGATAGTTAATAGGCTGCAGCAGACCCAAGAACAGGTCAAGATACAATTTTTGACTTTGTCTTTGTGGCTGTGCATTCCTTCTCTTGTTCACCTGTGCAACCAGTTTACCTTCTTCTGTGACTGGAGAACCAATTGAACAGAGAAACTGTACAAATCTATAGACTAGGATAGATTAGGGTCTGTGAGGGGAGAGAGTGTTTCTTCCCCTGAATAGGAACTGTTTCCTTTTCTACAGGTGAGAAGGGGATTGATTCACCCTTAGAGTTGCCTGGGGTTAGTTGTATGGATGAGAGTAGATAGGTGGTGGGGAAATGAGATTATATGGTTGATTTCTGGCAGTTCTGAGTACTGTATAAAATTTCCTGGAATGTCAGTCCTGGAAGATGCTGTGGTTGTGGTGTGACCTGTATGGTGGGAGACTGTAGGCTTTGGGGTGGAGCATTTTGGAAGGGGAAAGGAGAAAGTTCTGGAGGGACATGGGCAGACTGAAACATACTAGTATTCATGGGTATGGCGAGTTATGGCAGGAAATGGGGGTGGAATGCTCATAGGGAGTATGCCAGAGGTATATTGTTCCTATGGCATGTTCCCGTCCCTTAAAGCTCATTCTTGGGTCCTGGATACCAAATGTTCAAGGTGATGACTATTGGCTACTGTTGCTGAATGCCAAGTCAGTCTGTAATAAGGCCATCTTCATTTATGATCTGATTGTCAATAAGACCTAGCATATATTACTGAGACGTGGCTGAGAGGATAAAAAGGTTTTCATTTCTGAGATGTGCCCAGCTGAGTTTTGGCCGTGGCATCAACCAAGACACCATGGTATTGGGTGATAGGATGGCAGTGCTCATCTGATATGTACTAGCATCTTCTCTGACTGAGGTTCTTGCCTTTGTGGCCAGTTTGGTGATAGTGTTCCACAGACTTATGGTCTTGGGGAGACTTCAACTTGCTTTCTCTTGCTTTAGCTTTCTGGGTCAAAGGCAGCTCAGCTCAGCAACTGTGATATCCGTGGGCCTCTCCCAAGTCATCCATGATCCAACACATAATAGTGGTCATCTGCCTGAACCAATTTTCTGTCACAGAAGTGGAAAGATGGTCTGAATTAGTGAAAGTTATTGGTTTCTGCCCTGTCATGGTTGAATTACTCTTTGATGAGCCTCCAGTTCTCTGATACCACTTTCCTCCACTGGAAGCCTGTATCTATTTGATTGGTCCACCACAGATGGCTGCTGGACCTAATTGGGGAGGGCAGATTGGGGTTGTTCCAGAAAGTTTGATACATGATCCAGCTAAGATCTAGGTGGCCCTCTGGAATGGGAGAGTGACTATGGCTTTGGATTGAGTCATCCCTGAGGAGCCTCTCCATAGTATACAGAAGAACAAACAGAGTTGAAGCGGGCCAAGAGACCTAAAGCACCACTGAGGATCATCAAGAGTAAAGATGATTGGACATGGACTAGAGCCACAATTAGATTATCTCATGATGTTAAGGGTGATGAAATGTAATTATTTCCCTTATTATCCCTTATCATATCTGCAGATAGCTTCTCAGTGGCCCTGTTTCAGGTGACTTGGTCCTTCCTCGGAAGAAGTAGTTCTGTGGTTCATCTTCAGGCTCACTTTATTTATTTTATTTATTTTTATTTTATTAAATTTATAGACCGCCCTTCTCCTTTGCAGGACTCTGGGTGGTTTACAATCAATTGTTAAAAACATACAATACAAAATATAAAAACCTATTAAAACATAATTAAATTTGTTTGATTGAAAACCCCTTAAAAAACCCCAATTAAAAACTACCCCAGTTATGCTTAAAACCCCAATACCCAAGCGAAGTGGTTGAGAGTAAGTACGTTGTAGGTGTTATCCAAGGCCTGCCGATCTAAATAGGTGGGTTTTCAAGGCCCGGCGGAAGAGGCGCAGGTCTGTGATGGTTCTCAGCTCGGGGGGTAGGTCATTCCAGAGGGTGGGGGCCACCACAGAGAAGACTCTCCCCCTTGGGGTCGCCAGCCGGCATTGTTTTGCCGACGGGACCCTCAGGAGGCCCACTCTGTGGGCCTGTACTGGTCTTTGGGAGGGATTCGGTGGCAGGAGGCGTTCCTGCATGTACATAGGTCCTATGCCGTGGAGCGCTTTA
>JANHFK010003478.1:244380-254672 GCA_036250565.1 Sibynophis collaris | reverse complement strand
TGAATGAATGAATGAATGAATGAATGAATGAATGAATGAATGAATGAATGAATGAATGAATGAGCTGGAAGGGACCTGAATGAGGTCAAGAAGGAGAACCTATACAATTTCAGATAGGTGACTGTCTAAACTCTTCTTAAAAACATCCAGTGATGGAACACCCACAATTTCTGGAGGCAAGCTGTTCCTCTGGTTAATTGACCTCACTGTTAGGAAGTTTCTCCTTAATTCCAAGTTGCTTCTCTCTGGTTAGTTTCCAACCATTGTTACTTGTCCTGCCCTCTAGTGCTTTGTAGAATAATTTGACCCCCTTTTCTTTGTGGCAGTCCCTCAAATACTGGAATATTGCCATCATGTCACCACTAATTCTTCTTTTCTTTAGACTAGCCAAACCCAAATACTGCAGCCATTCTTCATATGTTTTAGTCTCCAGGCCTTTGATCATCTTAGTTGCTCTTCTCTGAACTTTTTCCAAAGTCTCTACATCTTTTTTGTAGTATTATGACCATAAATCTTAACACATTTTCAATATTAAATGGTTGTGGATCTCTTTCAAATATATTGTAGCAAGCTACTGTACAAATGTTTTGCCTTAACACAAGCCTTTAAATAAATAAATAGAGTCTGTATCTCATACTATGTTGCATATCTTAGCAGGTTTCTGAAAAGTAATATGACCTAATGTTCTGGTAAATTATGTTCTTTATTAAAATCAGCTATTCTTACAATTAGAATTTGTAAGCAGATCATCTCCATGTCCTCTTTTTGTACTCTACTGTAAGCAAAAGAAATCTAAAAGTTTAGAACAATAAAATAGATTGACCAATTCCTTGATCAAGAGCACTAATTTAGGAATATCTGGTATTGCATCCCTCTTTTTGACATTACAGAATAAGAATCAGGGCTATAGCTGGTAAATGGTAAGAACTTTAAATTCAAATAATCCAATCCTTTCACAGATCCTCCAAAAACAAGCAAAAACTGTTGTCGCTGCTGTTGTTCTTTTATGTGATTTATATATCTGCCCACCTCAAACAAGTGACTCGGGATAGCTTAGAAGACAATAAGTTTGAGTGAGACAAACCTCTACGCTCATTCCTTATTTATTCAACCTTTATGCTGAGTAGATGAACAAAATGCATTGGATTTTTTTTTAAATTGGACGAGGAAAATTTATTTTTACAGCCAGCCACCTCACAATAAAGGATCAAAATCAAGGGCAGAAACAGCCTATAATAACAACTAACAGCAACCAAGTAAACGGTAGAAATATGTGTGACATCTAAACACTTCTGATACTGCTCTAATAGCTAGAAGTAATGTAGTAATGGAGCACAGAGAAAAAGGTCCAGTTATAATGGCAGTTGGTTTGCCATTGGAAGGCCTGAAGGACCAGGATGGGGACAGATCATAATCTGGTCACAAAGTCTTGATGTAAAATTAATGGCAAATGATCAATTATTAAACAATTATTTTACTTTTCACTATTTCTATCTCAAAATCTTGGGTAAAAAGTATTTTATTGGGGTTGAGTTGGATTGGATTATATTTTTGTTTGTTTTTAGCTATCAACATCCAATATTATTCTGCATATATTTTCTAATAAGCCCCTAATTCAACAGGGCATATTATTACTGTGTTGCTAGAGTATCTTGGCAGTATACTGTCTAGGCTGCGTTGCCCTTCAGATTTGATTTTAAAAAGTGCTTCCAGTAAATCTAAAAGTATTGACACTGTATCTGTTGACAACTGCATCTTATTCTGAGATCGTGGGACTCACATCTGTAACTGTGGCACAATCCCAGGAGTAGATATATTTAATTCCAGGATTTGGCAATAGGCATCATACATGTGCTCTAAAGCACTTCAAATTCAAAGGACTGTATAAAATGAATTTGCAGAATGCTTAAAATGGGCGCTACTTCTTTCCCAATTGCCTTTATCTATTCAATTATATTGCATTTTTCTTCCTTTTCCTTCCATTTTGAATTCAAAGTAGGATATATTTATTTCTAAGACAGAATGTCACAATTATTCTTCACAGTCAATCTACTTATTTGAGTTAAAGTTGGCTGCATTTACTCCAGAAAGGAAAAACCTTCAACCATCTATGCATACATTATTTGTAAGTTAGTCATAATATATGGATATATAGATAGCAGTTCTTAGATTCACATTGCAGAAAACACCCCACCCCCCCCAGGGAGCATCATTTTACAATATGGCCCTTGCAGTAACAAACTGTCCACAACTTTCTTGACTATTATTATACCTATTACAATGCTAAATTTATCTGAGGATCATACAGTAGTTGTGTGTATAATTCAGTACTGGACAAATGTTTTTTTTCTAAATAAGAAAGCCTTACCATTTAGAAATATTTATTAGTTTTTTACTTTGATAAAAGATAATAAAGGATGATGCAAACTATAACAATTCAATAAAATCTATTGTCTATGACAGGGTTTCTTAATTTTTTTTTGCTTTCTGGTACCCTTCCTACTTTTAAAAATTAGAGAGGACCCCAAAAGAGCTTTTATTGATATGGGTAGTGTTTACCAGCATTTACCATATTAAAAATTAAAGTGGACATTTGTCAACTATTTATTTATTGAATATTTATTTATTGCAAAAATAAGATTAAATCTATTTGACAATCATAAAATATTTTCATAAAAAACTCTATTTTTTAACAAATAAAAATAATGAAAAGAGTGACAAATGTTTTAATTTTTTGCAAATATGATCCATATCTCGCTTATCTTGAGTTGAGAGGTCTTGGGGGACTCCAGGGGTCCTCGAACTCCACTTTAAGAAGCACTGGTTTGTGTAACAACTGCTTCAGAGTGATATATAATAATCCTCATGAGGGAAGTTTAAAAAAGAAAGAAAGAAATAAAGAAATTGCTGGCTTCAGAAAGTAATGATTTTATTTCCTAAGCTACAGCATGACATGAAAGTATAATCTTGTACAATACTATCCATGCTTTACTGGCAGTTGATAACAAAATTGCTTTGCTATATTTCTCACAGCTTTCTTCTACTGTGTTAATGGTCTTCTATGGAAAGACAAATTTCAGTTTGCATTAAATCTTGCTATTACTGTAGGATCTAGTGCATTGGAAAGCATCCAGAGATGTGCAACTGATTGGTAATAAGATCTAGTTTTCTTTATAGACAGATTTGAAGCTGCAACTTAAATTTCCCTTGGTCACAATTGCATTTATCATATACATAGATTTACCTTGATACTGATTCATTTAAAAATGTATATGCTGTAGACCAAGCCAACCCAAGAAAACAACAAAAATATGAAAAGAAAAAATATATAATCTTATAATAATTTAAAATACAATACTTAAAAAACCAAGTAATATAATATAAAATGATACATGTAATTCAGCCATTCTAAAACATATTCCTCGGAAAGGGGTTCTTTGTGGCATTGACACTGCTGAAATTTGAAACTCTTCTAATTAAAAAGCAGCTTATATTTACTGTGTGAACATTTTTGGAGCGAAAAGGGATCATTATAAATTGACAGCGAACTTTTATTGTTAAATGTTGGTTAACATATGAAAAGGGAAATGTTAGCAGTAGTGGAATGGAATATCCTGTTGAAACATTAACTTGGTATGCTGAATTCCAGATAGAACATTTCTGTTAAGTGCAAATGCACTTCAACATTTATTTCAGGAGTTGCTTGAGAGATTTTATAGTAATAGCTTATTAAAACCATGTTTTTCTTGTTATATAAAATTGAGAATCAACAAAAATGTGTCTTATGTAGAATTGCTCCATTTCAGAAACTACTTAAGATGCACTAGCAAAAATGTTTTACAATTTGGGAGACTGCAAAATTAACCATATTTATTGAATTTTAGATTAAGGTTTGAATTGCAAACCACATTTGATGCCTTACTTAAAACAACCATTCTTTTGTAATCATTAATAGCATCCTCAGTCTCATTTTGTATTTAATTTGTCCTGTCTATTAAAAGATATATCAAGGAGAAAATTGCAGTTCTGCTACAAGCACAAATAGGTAAATGGCAATTCTGATAAAATTGGTGCATTAAGAAGCCAAGGGATTCATATTAGCATACAAGACAATTCTGTATTTTGTTGCTGCACCAAAGAAAAGGCTTGTCATACACGTACCCAGAACAAATTCCAACTAGGACCTGCTGTCGATGTGACTGATGAAAACAACTTGACATTTAAGTATTTCAACTGCCAGTTTATCACACGAGTGGATCCAGTGATTAGTTTCTTAAACAGATACTTACAAAGACAGAAACTGAAAGGGACTCATGTACTCTACAGAGTAAGTTGTAAAAGGAATAGCAATATGCATACATTTGCTTAGATGATACAAAATTAAGAATTATTTCTGTTTCAGGACAAATGATAGCAAGAAAATCCCTGTCTGCAGTGGAGTGGCACACACACACACAAATCATAACATTAATTTACTGTTACCAAATATGACACTTATAAGGCTTAACTTTCTTTGTTTTAAATTGCTTTCTATACTACATATCAAATAAATAATTAACTTGCTATTAGACAGCCTGTGCCGCATTGGGTTATCTTTTCAGAGATGTAGCCTTACTTGTAATAGGAAAACAGAATGACAAAGGGAGGGCAAAAAAACTGTGGAAGCCGGAGTAATTTCCAACTTCTTGCTGGCTTCCTCGTTGAGTTCCCTTGTGGGAATCTGGCAAGGAACATCAGAAATTGTCCTTCTTCCTCTCTCCATTTCCAGCTACTGCTGCTGGGTGGGAGAGGAAGCAGGGAATTGCAAGACTGGTTGGGAAATTGTCACAGAATGTAGAAAGTAAAGATCACATGACCATAGCAGTATGGCGGCAGCAGCCAGTAGCGCTGAAGCAACCACGACTTTTCCCAATTTCATTCCTTCAGGAGAAATGGTTCCTGGATTTTGGACATATGTTACTTACGGTAATTTTTGTTTCAAAAATAGTTGCCCTTTTATGCAGCAGTTTGCCCAGTTAAAGGTCATAACAATGAGAGTTTTAATAGTATATAGATATCTAAGTGCTATTAATCCATTTTAGGAATGAGGTGAAAGCTATATGCTGTATTTGCCATTCCATAGAATAATAGAATACATCTTTCATATGCATACAATGTTGTCATCTCAATATAGGCTTTCCTGTATACTCTAAACTGTCAATGGCTTAATAATGCAATTATAACTCATCAATGGATTAGCCATCAGTTTTTTGTTGGGTCACATCCTTCAACCAGTTGTTGGAGTTTTTGGAAAAAACATTTATATTCATGAACTATTAGACACAAAGACTTTAAGGACTGCCTTAAAGTCAAGAAATCCAGAACATTCATTCTTTTCCCATTTAAAAACATTAATGTGTCAACACAATACATAAGAAATCATTTAAGGCTGCATTCTCACAATGTAGTTGCAAAAGCATAGATAGACCATAATAGTTACAAAGCAAATATAAAGATGTATTAAGCTACTCTGAGTACTCAAGCAGATTGTACAATTGTAGGAAACTTTAAACAGAAGCATTATTACTACTTACCTGGATACCTGTAGAGAAGAGACTACACACATATGTTTGGTTATAGCTGAGAATATCTTATCACCTTTGTAAGCTTATCTAAGACCTTAATAGGGGGCACTCAATCTATGTGCAGTTGTGGCTATCTTTTTTATAGGCTATGACTAAGTAGGCACTGGCCGAGAGTACCAAAGCTTTCCAAATCATTCTGAAAATGCTCTAATCTTCACATAAGTAATAAGTGGCACCATCAGTTAATATGGCCTAGGAGCACCATATACTGATGACACTGGTTAAAGAGCATAAATGTTTTAGTTGGCTTCTCAAATTATGTTTTTTAATATTTTCATTTCTATTATTTTGTAAATGCCCTCTTATCTTATGGAACAAATGTGCTCAGATCCGCTGTTGCTAGATGCTATGAAGATACAAAATATATAATTAAGTTCATTATGAATAAGTATGGGAAGCTGGGGGCGTGCTGCATGTTTTTAATAAAAGTAAGTGTGGAAAAATAAATCCCTACTCTCTCCACACACACACACCCTGTTTTCTTCTTTAAATTAGGCATTGTTGCTGACAAAAAAAATTAATATGCATATAAACTTTAATATTGTATATTTAATTTATATATGTACCATATTTCATAGAATACTAATGACTCCATTTTTACTTATGGCTCCATTCTCAAATGTCAGATAGCTGTGATATATCACTTATATCACTTATATTTTAGGCATCCTAGTCTAGTGTCCTAGTACCCTAGATTTTAAAATACAAACTAGAGATAGCAACATCAACAAGGTCAGAAAAAGAAATGAGGACATAGACGAGAACGACTGTAGAAGTTTACCTCTCATAACAAGAACAAATCACATGGGGACAGAGTATCTCTAAGTATCTCTAAGTGGTCATTTTGTGCTATGTTGTTCTTCAGCATTGTTAATATTAGCCGTGATATACAGAACAATGAACAGTATATTGGTCCCAATGTCCATATACAGTAGTCCTTGACTTTCAGCAGTTCATTTAGTGACCATTCCAAGTTACAACAACACTGAAAAAAGTGACTTATGACAGTTTTTCACAATATATGAACCTGAACAAAATTAAGATGCTTGGCAACTGATTCATATTTATGACGATTGCAGTGTCCCAGGATCATGAGATCACCTTTTGCAACCTTCTCAGAAGCAAAGTCAATGGGGAAGCCAGACTCACTTAACAACTGTGTTACTAAGTAAGCTGCAGTGATACACTTAACAACTATGGCAAAACAGATCGTAAAATGGGGCAAGCCTCACTTAACAAAGGCCTCACTTAGCAGCAGAAATTTTGGCCTCCATAGTGGTCATAAGTTGAGGACTACCTGTAATTAAAAGGGAAATAAAATAAAATAATGGTATGGCGGAAATTTTTAGGAAAAGCATTTAGTGATTAGACAAGCTGGTAAGGAGGAGTTTTCTTTTTTAAGCTTTCAATGATCTCTATTTTGTTTTGTATGTTTAAGACTGAATCTTTATTTGAATCTAAGATGAGTTGGGTAAATGCAATTTCTACCATGGCCTTGCTTTCTTAATATAGTTAATATAATATTACATCATAACTATTGCCGTTCTGCATTATGTAGTTAAATAAACTATATGAATTTACCTCAAACATGATTTACATGTAGTCCTCATTTAGTAACCACAATTAGGATCAGCAAATCAGTCATTAAATGAAGTGGTCATTAGGTGAAACTGTGACTATGCTTATGACTCAGCTTTCCTTTGCTTTACAGCACCTAAAAATATTATACAAGTGAGGACTGGTCACAAAGTTACTTTTTCATCACTGTTGTAACAAAACAGTTGCTGTACAAGACAGTCATTAAATGAGAACTTGTGTCAGTTACTTCTTATGAAAATTGAAACATAGATCCCTATATTTGTTCCAGCAGTGAAATCCCTCCAGTTTTATCTGGCTCGCCAAACCGGAAACGCCAGAAGCGGGAGGCTCTGCCCTCCCACTGGGACGTCATTACATCCCGCTTTTTAACCATCTGCGCATCCGCAGAAGAGGCGCTCCTACACAGGAGCACATCCAAACCGGTAGCGAAGGTAAGCAGACTTCACCGCTGATCTGTTCCAGTTATAACTGATGATGGCCGTGTTCATGGCAAATGAAACTGACTTTAACTTCTTCATCTGCTGCCAGTTTATGATCTATGGCAGGTAGAAATGTTATGCAAGTAAAAAATAATTCATTTGATACATTTGCCTGTACCTGCTGAATAACCAGCATTTTACATTCACAATGAAAATTTATTGTGCTTGCGCTTCCATTCTTGAAAACTTGGTTCAACCCAATTCACTTTTGAATTAAGAACATTTCAGCTGGGCAGTCCTCTGGGGCCCAATTTCTGTTCTGTGCTTTGAGGTTCACTTAGGGATATGCATCGGTGGGCTTTTCTCAAAGAAAAAATAGATTTCAACTGAAGGGAAATTGGAGTCTTCTGAAGTACCCAAAGGAATCGAAGTCTTCTTGTAACTTGTGAAAAATTTCAGAGATTCAACAGAACATAGTCACTATTTTTGCAAGAAGCTGATAGCTCCCAGTTCAGATGTTCCTTAGAACATGTAACACTGCATATACCGATACTGTTAGTAGTTGTACTGTTATGGAAACCCAGTGTGTGCCTACAACTCAAGTCAAACAATTTTAACCCTTGATCTCTGTCATTACTCCATTATATATGGTAACTCTTTACAACTCAGAATAGAAGAACATTTCCAAAATTTCCAGGCTGCTAGGAAATGTAGTTTCAAATGAAGGGGAGCAGGGAGACTGATGGTCTGTTTCTTCACCATATTTTCTTTATTACTTTTTTTTAATTCAAAATAGTGTTAATTAAGACGTTTAGTTATTCTGAAATTCAGCACATACATCTCTACTCAAAAGAAAATAGGAAACTGCAGTTCTGACAATTTTATAGGCTTACAGAAACACATTGTTGCAAAAGTGTTACTCTAATACTGGTTGTTTGTAGTGTGCTTTAAAACCAGATTTTGTTGATTCCTTTATTGGATGGAAAAAGAGCACCCTAACATGAAGTGACTTATGAGAGTGAATAATATTGATATTTTACTTTAATCTGGAAAACTAGAAATGAATTAAAGTCTACAGATTCCACTGACTACTGTCATCTTTAGTTGTCTCAACCTATATAGAGGTTGGCTAATGATAATGTATAATCCCTAAAGCAGCTTCATAGAAATTTATCAAGAAACCACAACCTCCCAATCTGTTCCACTTGTTGGTATCTATTGTGACAGGGGTGGTATCCACTTATCTTAGCTACTGGTTCACAAATGTGAGCGTGCACGCACTTACTACACTTGCACACGCCACCTCTGCACATGCGCAAGGCCTTCTGCACATGTGCAGAGTGTCAAAAACAGGACATGATGATGTCTGGATGGGTGGGCGGAGCCTCCCACAGCCACCACTACCAGTTCGCCCGAACTGTATAGAAACGGCTGAATACCACCATTGTATTGTGATACTGGTAAGAACACTAGAGAAACAATTCCAATATGTAGGAGCTATGATGTCTATGTGAATTAATCTATATAATAACATGTAGTAGTATAGGAGAGAGATCTTGGGAGACAAAGCAGAGAGATGCTGTCTAAGGTATGGAAACAGCATAGCCTGCAGCTGCATAGTGGGGAGAGCAAGAATATCAGAAGGGACCCTCCCTAAGTTTCTCAGACTATATAAAGGTGCCATTGGGAGAATTTTACTTTCAGAGTTGCATGATTTTGCTGTTGTGGTTGTTGTTGATCTCTGTTATATTCTTCAATTTCATTACTTCATTATTTATTATCAGTAATGATATGGAAACTACAGCCTGAGGCATAATTAAGACTGAAAATGTACTTGAAAATGTACTTCAAGGAGCTATACAATGGGCTTATTTATTAACAAGTTCTTATTGGTCAAGTGGGTTTTATGATATTTCTGAAATTCTTTTTATTGGAACTTCTATTCAAAAACTTTACATATCTGAAGAATAATATTTTTACATACATGATTGCTAAGTTGCAAGGAAAACTCTTTTTCTGTGATGTGGTGCACCTAATCCTGTTGAATGAACAGATTCATAATTGATAGACTTGACATTGAACCTTTCCCAAATAAAAAAATGTGTAATTTTTCTATATCTAGATAGAAGGTTCAATTTCAATTTCAAGTCTGAGTCAATTTAATAGTTTATGTACTCAGTACTCAGAAAATAGATAGGTATATCTGTATTTTAATTGGCTGAAGACCCTTAAATATTTTATATATAAATATAATCTCGAGTTTTCTTGCTTGAGGAGCTTGCGATCTTGATTCATTGATGGGGAAACCCAATATACTAAATTGTTGATAATAAACTCCCTATGAATTGTGAAAGTATTCTGTGCTTCTATATTCTTACTAGAAGTATTGGAATTCTTGAAAAGTTACAGAAATTGAAATTATTGAAACCACTGAAGGAAACTATTGCATGTAATCACCATACCCTTTTGCTCACAGCTGGACTCTATGACAGTTTGATGGGTTTATTGCAGTTGGCATGGATTGCTTTGGCTAAACTAAATGGCAGCTAGTTCCCTTTCCTTTGATTGTGCTGAGATTAATGAAAAGCTTTTGAAGCAATAACTTTTTGTAGCTATCATAAAAAAACATTTCCTAGATGGGTGTGTTTTA
>JANHFK010003478.1:227437-241197 GCA_036250565.1 Sibynophis collaris | reverse complement strand
GCAGGTAATAGACCTAGGAGTAAGCTTGCAGGCTTCACTGAACCAAAATTTGAAACTAACATAATTGCAAAATGTACCAGACATATTTCTAATGCGCTGACTTGTGTGGTGCATTTTCTGTAAACTATGTACTTGTATGGATACATTTAGAGCAGGAAGAATGAAACAGTGGGAAATGAGGAACTGAAAGTAACTGAAAGTAACAAGTATCTGAAAGCTTCAAATGTACACGGGTATTTACAAAAAGTGATGGTTAGTAAGAAAGTAAGAAAGAACAGGGAATTTGTGAAATGCATGCAGAAAACTATAAAAAGAATGTTTTGAGATGAGTTCAGGGCCACTGGCAGTAGCTATTCCTTGTTGGACCTAGCTATCATCTCCGGATCTCATTACAATGGAATATTATTGATATAAATTGTGTTATGATGGCTATTCATGTTTCAAATTGCTCATGAAATAAACCTCTGAATCTTAAAGTAAGAATTGTTTATTATATTGCTGTTTCCTGTTTCTTTTATTGGAATATTTTAATGACACCATCGTTCAAGTTCTGATTTCCCCTCTTGTTATTACTTCACCTTATTATATAAAATGTGTACTCTATTCATCCCCCCTCTCTAGTTTCTATCCCTATTCTAACTTTTAATTATACCACTATTATATTTAAAAATAGTCCCTTTCTATCCATTGTTTCTTGCTCACTTTAAAGCTTTAATTGTTCATTTCTTAGCTTGCCTCCCATATTCCTCTCTTGGATCTTTGTCTCTATCTTGACCTATCGTTTTAAATATTTCTCCCTTCTCTGCCCTATTCCATTGTCTAATTTTCAAAATATCTATTCTTGCTCCTATCTCTCTTCCAAAAAAATATTCCTGCAACTCCAGTCCCTTTTTTAATTCCCTTAAAATACTCTCCCTTCGGCTTATCTCATCAGTCATTGTTATTTTTGTGGTTATCTCCTTCTTGTCATCTCATTTTATTTGTTGGTTTTTCTGTTCTGTTTTTTCATCTACTCTTTCAATTCGCTCCTCCTCTTTCTGGGCATCTTGGTCACTCCTTGTCCTTTGTATCATGTTTTCCAGCTCGCCATCTATGCTCTGCATTTTATTCATAATCTCCTTGTAGCTTCTTGTCAGAGTATCCTTAACTTTGAATTATCAACACTGTTTCTCCCCAAATTCCACTCTTTTCTTGCTGGTAGAACATCTGTTTAATTTTATTTTGTCCCTCTTTTGTCCAGTAATTCAAAAACCATATATTCAAACCTAAAGTCACTTCTCAAAAAGTTCAATATTCATGAATCTTTATATCCACAAAGCTGATTGACCTGTTCCCTTGGATAGTCCCAAGAATTTTTTCAGGACTTTCATAAGTTCCTCTATAAATTCAGTCTTGTGTTGTAGCCTTCAGGGGTCACTTTAATAATAGTGTCTTTCTTATTCTCTCATTTAAATCTCCAATAGCCAAGTATTTCCAGGATTTTAGGAATCTGTTCCTTTTGTCAGGAGGTGGCACTCTTAGGTCAAATTTCAATATTAACTAGTTTTATCCAATTTTAACGGTAACAATCCAAAATATAAAGATATTAGTTTTTTAAGTAAATAGTTCCAGCATTTTAAAATGCCTATCCAAAACAACACCTATCCAATTTAGAAATCCAATTTTCTGTATTTTTAAAGGTTTTTGTGTTTCTCCCTTTGATTCTTTTTCCTTCAATTTTGAAATTCTTCTCAAAATGTTAAATCTCTGCTTTTAAAAATAGCAGTGAGCCTCTCTTTTCCTGGCTATTCTTTTGGGGTTGAGTTTTAAATAAAAAGGATTCTTCTCACCCAGTTCCAGACACTGTTCACCAACTCTGCTCCAATACATTTCTTAGATGTTTCTCGGCTGTCCCAGCTTTATGGCAGCCATCTTTAGGCTACCTCTTCTCCTCGACATGGCATAGAGGGGAAAAAAGCCAGGGTTCAGCAGGAGAGTTGCAATCTCTCCCGCGACCTCTCAGGGGGCCCCTCCTTAGCTTCGCCACCCCTACAAGGTGGCTTTAGCCCACAAACATAGAACTCAGCACAGGGAACACAGACAGCCGTTCTCTGTGTCTGATATTGCCGCGACCTCAGCTGGAAGTTCTTTATTAAACATACTTGAGTTGCCAAATCTAATCTTGACTCTGACATCTACTGATAAGACCTTTCTCAAATCGTAACTTGATACAGTGAAAGCTAAACAATATTCCACAGATATAAATAATTTGTTATAAAGAGGGAAAAAACTCATTACTTATTTAGGGAAGATATAAAATAAAATATTGTGTTTTTCTACTCTGTGTATTCAAACCAAATATGTATTTCCATTTGTCATACTGAAAAAGAGTAAATGACCTTTCGTTGACTTTATTGATTCAAATATTTACACTTTTATCAGCTTAATTTCACACATTTATACTTTGTCAGAATCATTAATGTCATAATAATTACAACAATTATATGAATAATGTTTCTTTTATGCATAACTGAAGAACTACTGTAAATGATGGGCAAAAACATGTACTAGAGTGACCTAGGAAATCAGTTCCAAGTTGTTCATTAGGAGCTTAAAAATATTTATTTTGGATGGATATCATGTATATCTGAATCCTGCTGACATATGACAGAATTAATAATCCAACACCAGTTTATTTAATGAGGGAAAAAATCGATATTTCATGTTATCTCCTCTGGGCAATTGGCAAAATGTCAACTTCTTAAGTATTTAAAAATACGTTTGATTAATATGTTTAGAGATGAATGTTATTTTTCTTCAAATACATTTGATGCCAAAAATATGATTAAAGAAATGCAAGCAAGGCTAGAGATGTGATTGGTGCTGAACAAAATGTCAAAGAAAGGGCAGAGGAGTTCATATAATAGGGATGGAATAAACAAGGAGGGAAAGGAGAGTCATCCTAACAAACACAGGTCCAAAAATCTAGAAGGTACCGTAGTCAGTTTAAGTGAAAATTGTTTTATCCAAGAAAAGAGTTCATAGTCTCAGATTCCACTATGAAAGTGCAATGTGATGGAAAATAACATTATTTCCAGCAACTGTCTCCACTCACTTATAAAGCTCCCTGAAACCAGATCCTCAGTTGGTATTCATCATGGTTCTGAATCTTATACATGAATACACAGTAAACATTTAATAAAGACTGTAATATGGTTCAGTGTATGTATTATTCCTCTTTAGTTTTTTAGACACGTAAACATTTCTTCTTTCATAAAAGTCCATCCATTTCTCTTCTCTCTCTCCAATCCTCTGTTTTTGTGCTGATCAAACATCCTTGATGTTTATTTGGTCATTTTTTCTTCCTGAAGCTTTTTACCCTTTTGAAATTTTGAATTCCTGTAACAACTGTTATCCCTTTTGTGTGTAAATAATGTCTTTGGGGTTATAGAAGGATATGTATACGAGAAACTCTCAATTTTATAATCTATCAACTGTGTTGGATAATGGAAATTAAGTTCAATAGACATGGAAAGCTTCAGGTTGATTAGACAGATGGAGGGTGGAGTCAGGGACAAAATGTTAAATAGAACCTAATGTCTCATGCAGTGGGAAACTATATAGAGGCAAAAAAGCCACTAGCTATGACATCTGTCCAACAATAATTTGGCTAACCTTCTCAAACTAGCACTGTCTAGAAGTGTAAGGATTATGACTCTATCTATAACCACATTTAAAATCTTTTCTATATAGTTTTCTATATTAGATATGTATTGTACTACTCCTAAAAATGTGATTTGCTATACAATCATCATAATAAAAAAGCATTACGCTAACAGCTTTTTATATTGCTTCACTCTGAAAATATTGAACTAAAAACAGAAAGAAAATCCCTTCACATCTAAATGGCCTCAGGATTTCTGCCTCCACTACACAACAAATTGAGCTACATTTATATGCTTTTCTTTTATGTAATCACATTTTGTTATTTTCAGATACCCAAAAGCAGTTTGTAGCTATTTTATATTGATAATATTATGAGAAAATATACTGCTAGGAAATGGTTCGCATTAAGCAAAGATGACTAGATAATAAAAATAATTATTTTAACCACTGTTCATGGGTTTTACATGAAAATCTGATAGCACACTTATTGATAGCTGTTTCATGACCCTGCAAGTTAATTTTCCATTTAGAGCTGACAGTCCTATGCATTTTAAGCACTGCCTTAACCAAGAGATATAACTTCTACCCATCCTTTAGTTTATCATGAAAGGGAGAGGATGGAAAGTGAGGAAGGGTTGTTTATGAGAAATAGTCTCATACGTACTTACATACAAATACATACAAATTTTCCTTAACATACATTTTAAATAAATAACTAGTGACCAGAGGAAGGTAATTAATCTGAGTACAGATATAATGCACAATTCTGGTAATGCTTTGTATGAGGTTATCCAAACATTGTAATTCTATCAAAGGCTGTAGGAATTAATATTGGGCAACAGACTTGTTTATTCATTTAAAAAATATTGAACCTATTTTCAATTGCATATAGTATCTTATGATAGAAGTGAAATAAGAAAAATATAAAATGAATCTACTTTAGAATTACTGGTAGTTAAAAGGAATATAATACTGAGTAATGAGTAAAAATTAGTATATGCACAAATAACATATATAATGAAAAAAAGGTGTCCCAAATGCTAGACATGACTCCCAGAGTTTCCTTCCAATATCTAGCTCAGATACAGATAAGATTCAAGAAGCTGGCATCCGGTACCTTAATTGGAAAATACAAAAATTCTCTAAGCAAATGCTAATGAGAAGCGTGAAAGTACAACATAAGTGCAATATCACTTCACCATTTATATTCTTAGCAGTTAGCCCTGAGAGAAATACTGCTTCCATTGCTGAAAGTAATCTATAGCCATTATAATTATTCCCCATGAATTTGTCTAATTATTGTCCCTGAATCTCTCTATATTTCACAGTTAGCTATATACTTTCTCAAGAAGAACTGCCTTTTATCCATCTAGAATTTGCCAAGTATTTAACTTGTGTGGTTGACATAGGGTTCTATAATTCTGATTATCAAATAAAGAATTATTACTATATATTTGCCCACATTACAAACGGTATAATTTTATATACATTAATCATGTCCCTCCATTCTCACATTTTCCCTAAATTAAATTCCCCAAATGTCATAACCATTTTTAGTTAGCTTTTTAATGTGGAGCAATCAAACTCTATGCACTATTTTAATATAATTGTATTATTTACTTATAATTATAATATTGGCAGTTTTATTTTACTTTTGAATCCCCCAAAATAGAACAACTTGCCCTTTTTGTAAAAACTGTATATGGATTGCTTCTAGTTGGAGAGACTCCTTAGTTGGGGGAGGGGGGAACCAAAAAATCGTTCCTGTCCTTTACTCTCTTTTTTTCCTTCTTCCCTGTTCTCACATGGTGCAAATATTGGAGAAGAAGGGATTACAAGAGCAAACAATGGGGAAGACACTAGGCTGTTTGCATAGCATGCTTAGGGCTGCAGGTACCAACCTTGTGTACCTCCATTGTGTACTGTCCATTGTGTGCTTGGACATCTCTTCATCTCCAATTTCTCCACTGTGCAAGCATGGAAAAAAAATAAAAACAACAGATAAGGCACAGGACAATACATACTGACAATAATGTCAAACATGTAACTAAGTGATGCTGCAAAGGTCATTAATGCTGGCATTGATTGACAATTTATTTTTCAGCACTCTCGTAATTTCCAATGGTTACTGAACAAGGCAGTCAATGGAGTTAATGATTGCCAAAATTGGACTGCTCTATGAGTTCCATATACAACTGTTTGTAAAAATATTTTAATGTTCAAATATGGTATCCTATATGTTGGTGGTGCAGAGAATAAGGAAGAGATATGCAAATTTTGTTCCTAGAGATATGCAAATTTTGTTGCCAATGCGACAAAGAGTAAAGTATTTGTTAAGTCCAGAATACCTAGATTGGCTCAGACAGACATCTGAGGTACAGGTGCAATACAACTAGAAGGATTGCAAGAATTAATTCTATAGCCAATTTAATAAAAGATATGTAACAATTTCTTGTGGCATATATATTGCATTAGTTCTATTAGTTTCCCAAGTATTTTTAATTTTGTTTAAAAAATCCTAAATACTTTGAGTTCAAGTTCTTTGAAGGGAGTGATGTGATTTGTATCAATGATTCTATATTTTAAGTTCAACAATAATAAATTTCTCAATTTTCAATTTCCTCTCCTCGGGTATGGAATATGTACTAGGAACTTAATTTGTGCAAAGAATACTGATAGAATAGTTCTTTTCTCATGTAACATTTACACATTAAAGGTATATGCATCAAATAATTAAATCATCTATGTATCTTATAAATATACAATACATCTGATACATGAAATAAACCTAAATCCTTTCCCAGCTTGCTGTTTGGGATAAATAAAAATATTTGAAATAGTTTTAAAAATAACATCTTTGTATCCATTAAAATATTTAAAATTATCGCCTAGGTTTACTGCTAGCATTTCAGTTATATTGATACATTATATAATATCTTTGGCTGATTATTCTCTCAGCATATTGCACTAGATTCCATTAGTAATTTTCAGTTTTGTGCTAAATTTTGGAATGTATTAGTGTTATTTAGACTAACAAACTATTATTTTAAATAGATATGCCATATTATTCATTTTTCTCCATGTGATCTATTATATCTATTAGGTCTAAAAAAAATTAAAAGACTATATGTTCAAATTATTGTTATTTTAAAAGAAACATAATATTTAGACTGCAACTGTACAAAGTTTTGAAAATGTGTTTTAATTATATGAAGATCCATTATTGAGGGAGCTTTAATGCTTTATGGAGGGCTTTAGGGTATAGTTAAAGTTTGATTGTCACCTAACAATAATATATGGCTTGGAGTAAAACTATTCCAGCAACCACCTTCTTTGAGTGTAATATTTTGGTAAGAATCAACTGAGAGACCATGTTGTAGTGCTTTCTTTTTGAGTTTGATTAATGCTGATCCAAAGACAAATCTTTCCTGTAAAATATTGATTCATGTATTAATAGTAGGTTTAAACAGTTGATCACTTTGGGGCCCAAATTATTTGGCTGTCTACAATGATATGACATGATCTTGGCCTCAAAGATAAAATAAATCTGAGCATCTGAAAGTATTGCATGGCTGAAATAAGCAAAAGTCCCAGAACGATAATAGCTTAAATCACATTCTAATAGGTAGTTTTAAAAAAATGAAAATAATCCAACACTGTATAAACTGCAAAATTCTGGATTAAATCTAAAGGGTAAAAAGAAAATGAAGAACAATCTATCAATAGGAGAACATTTGATCAGTTGTGAGTTGTCCTGAAAAGAAACAGGATGCAAAAATAAAGTAGAACATTTATATATGTATGGTATGAAGAGAAGACAACAGAGAAGAAATATCAGAAAAAACATTTGGCATAATGATGCTACTATCTTTTATTATAAAAGTATGCAGCTAATTTATATCTCATTAAGCCTTCCTTACCTCTAAAAGAATAGGTGAAGGCAATAGATGATCTGATGTTGGGAGACACTGCGATAATTTGCAAAATTGTACTTCCTCAATAATCCTTATCTTCAGTTCTGCCTGTTCTTCAACCAGTATTAACTTTAGGCAATTTAATGTTGCTGCATCTTTCATATCCCAATTCCTAACTTTGTTTATCCCCTACTCATAGTTCCACTTAAATAATATGGATGAAAGGGCCGGCTTTTGTTAATCTTCTGGAACAACTCATAGTAGCTTTCTGATCTTTGGTAGCACTTTAATCTGTTTTTTATCTTTTTAGACAGGTCAATATGCACAACAATTTTATAAATACAAAAGTTTCATTCATGATTTTTCTAAAGTTTTCTAAAACTTTTTCTAAAGTTTCTAGATATGAAAATGAAGAATATCATTTCTATAATATTCAAAAGCACATGAATTAGATAAATAAACAATGGTATTTCTTGTTTAAAAGTAGTAAAACAAAAATATGGCAGATCAAATGATTTCTTTGATTCCTCCTTAAATCATATAAATCTATTTCCAAACATTCCATTGAGGCTGTGAATGAAATATTTGTAAAGGGCATTGTCTCTTGTAATCGAGTCCTCCTCCTATAATAGTCACCACATTTGACTCTAAAAGGTCTCTAGGGAGAAAGATTAATTAGATTTAAATTGTGTTACAGAAAAATGTACTTTACATAGTTGCACTCTAGAAAGCATTATGGTGTTTCTTTAATGTGTTTAAAAATTCAAAAATGTTTTTAAAAGCCACTTAAAAAGTCAAGCTAAAGGCAAGCTAATGGAAAATCGTGTCATCCTTCAAATTGATGTATGCTCAGTTTCATGAGGCCTTACTCGTTGTATGATGTTAGGCAGATGCAAAAGAAATCTTTGTAAATGATCACTGAAGTTTTTCAAACAGGCTATTAGAATCAACAGAAAACTAGAGAAAAATCTCTTGCTGTTCTGCCATGAACCCAGATTAAAAAGACAAGAAATATAAACACATTGAAAAGTAAGATCATGCAGTACATTTAGCACTAGCTGTTTATGGGTTGTCTGAATGTAATTTATTTTTTCATTTTTTCTTTTTCTTCCTTTCCTACGTAAACACAGATCATTCAAAAAGTGTCTTATCTAACTTTTAAAAATCTCAAATATTGAAGAAATGAAAAAGTCCACCTAAAATCTCGCTTTGATCTTTTGCTGGCTAATATGTGGTTATAGAAAAGTTCCAAAATGGTTCCAAAAGTCTAGCACTGATTATTACCTAATTTGGGTAATGAAATGTTTGCAAGAAAATAACCAAGCTCAGAGAGGCCCCAAGGACCCCACAGTTCTGAAATAGTTTGAGCAGGTTTGAATATTTTCTTGCTATAAAAATGCATTTAGAAGAAACTGAAATCAGTAAAAACAGAGAGCAACCATTATGGAACCATATAGAACTAAGCCATGTAGGTCTTTCAAACTATTATTATAGAGAAAGACCATTGTTGCTTTCCTCCCCCACAGTTTTCCATACCATCACATGAAAGCAATCAGTCAATGCGCTGCTTTCCAACATTCCAAGAGAGACATGTGTCTCTTATATATACAAGATCTTAGAGCCATGTTTGGGGAATAAATACTGTAGAAATAATGGATAACCACTTCAAGAACTCAAGAGCATCACGTGACTGAAGAATATGATCTTCTACTAGTTGAATCCTGTATCTAACTTTACAGCTCAGATTTTTTTCCCCCTGACAGAATACCATTAGGTCAATAGAGGTAGCTATAAAATTAGAAGGCTTGGCAAATTTAGTGAAATCCATGATGATTGTCTATGACTTTGATCCCAGATCTCGGGTGTAAAATATATTGTTTGGGGCACAAAGTATGCTCCTGTATACTGCTCTTGGAGGCAGAAGGTCTCTACCTCATCTACACTTATTTTCTTCTTTGATAAAGTGACTAAAAAGTGGATCAGGGAAATGCTGTGAACATAGTTTACTTAGACTTCAGTAAGGTATTTGACAAAATAGACCACAGCTTACTTCCATGTGGGAAAGACAGTACTACCACCAGATGGATTCACAATTGATTGACCAACCAACCATATTAACCATGTAATCCTTAATGAAACTACATTTACATGGAGTGCAGCATGTAATGGAGTACCTCCAGTTTCTATCTTATGCCCAATAGCCTTCAATGTTTTCATAAATGATCTAGGGTAAAAGGATAACTCCTTAATTTGCAGACAACATCAAGCTAGGGGGAATAACTAACATTTTGGAAGACAAACTCAAGATTCATAAGGAACTTGATAGACTGTTGGACTGTATCAAACAAAAGTAAGGTCCTATACTTAGACAAGAAAAATCAAATGCACAGGTATAGAATAGGTGGTACTTGCTCAATAGTAGTAACTGTGAGAAGTATCTAGGCATCCTAATGGACCACCACCTAAGAATGAGTCAGCAGTGTGGTAAACTGCCAAAAAAGCCAATGCAGTCCTTGGCTGCATAAGCAGAAGGATAGTATCAAGATCACATGAAGTGATAGTGCTTCTTTATATTGCGCTGCATATGTACTGCACTGGTGAGACCACACTTATCTGTGTTTAGCTTTGGTCAGTACAATAAAAAATATGCTGAAATCCTAGAAAGAGTACAGAGAAGAGCAACAATGATAATAAAGGGTCTGGAGGCTAAACTGTACAATGAAAGGTTGAGAGAACTAGGTATATCATTAATGAAGAGAAGAACTGGGGTAACATGATAGCAGACTTCCAATACTTGAGGAGCTCTCACAAAGAAGACATGGTTCACCTGTTCTGCAAAGCAGCAGAGGGCAGGATAAGAATATCATTAAAAAGATATCCATACTAGAACTAAGGAAAAATTTCCTAAGCAGAAGAATAATTCATCAATGGAAAAGGCTTACCATTCCATCACTGGAGGTTTTCAGGAAGAGATTGGACAACAATTTGTCCTGAATTGTATAAGGTCTTCTGTTCAAGCAAGAGGTTGGACTAGAAGGCCTCCAAGGTCCTTCCAACCTTGTTATTCTATCTATTATTGAAAATACCAAATGTCCCAAAACATTAATATATCTGGAATTCTTCTGCACCCCAAGTAGATTCCTGAAGTCAATTTAGAAAATGAATTGTTTCATTTTCTAAATTCACTGTTCAAAAACTATTCATTGTTTCAAAATGGGTTGTTGATGGTCACAACCCAATGCCCCTTATCAGGTATGCCAGAAAAAACATATTATTGTATGTGGTAGTGTTGTGTCCCACCCCCGGTAATCCTTCCGAAATGATGCACACACCACCATACAACAAGTAATATAGTTTTATCTATATAAAAAAGTTTCTAAGAAGTATATTTTTTGAAGTTCATAAGCACAAATAATGACCGAGCCCTTCGTGCCAACATTCCGATAAACTTTGGCCGAATTCACGTCTCCCAGAGCAACAAATTACCTGAATTGGCAAAAAGCCCGGAAAGTAAAATAAGCCATCACATATCCTAAGATAAGAAATAATTAAGATGTTTTCAGCTTCGTCCAAACATTCTTCTGACGCCTGAAAATCCCTCGTGCATAGCCCGTGAGTGTGCAATTCCACTTCCGGGTCAACTTCCTCTTCAGCCACTCCTGCCTCCTAGCTGCCCTGCGGCCATTGCTGCTCTCCTTTCTTTCTTTTCATTATCTTTAAAGAGATTTACATCAGACGTGATGTTTTAAAACTGAAAGCAGTCTTAGGACTGTGCTTCAAAAGATGGCTGTCCTTTGAAAAGTAGAACTTATGACCACAAAGGAAATAAGCAGTAAAAATCATTGCTGTTTTTAAAAAAATGGAGAAATGACCACTTTTGGTATATATTTTGGAAGAATCATAAAGAATGACATGACTTTAAAAATTAAACCAAGAAATGTCTATGGAGATTCTCAATCATCCAGGTTATGGTTGTCCCAAATGTGCTTTTCCAAAAGGCAACTGGACTTTCTTGGAAAAGAAAAAAACAAGAAAATCCAGCTGCCTGTTGGGAAAGCATCCTTGGGATAAACAGAGGAATCAAATTCAAAATCTTTTTCCATATTGCAGATATCCAAAATTTGCAATCATGCACCAGCAACTTTGTGTTATGATCTGGAGAATCAAAAATATAGGAATGAGGAGAGAGTGTATGTAGAAAAAAAAGATTTCCTCACCTTCTACTACAATTTTTATCCATTCAGTGAAATGGATGGGCCATTGATTATGATCAGAAAAAGAAAGCAACCCATATAATATGTAATTAATTTACAGAGTTGTAACAGTTTAGATTGACATATTTATGAAAATATCTAAAAGTCTGTCAATGAGTGTTTAAAGTGAAACTTCAGTTCATTCACAGCAGGCCATAAATATTAATTGTTGAATAGTAGAAGATATCAAATATCTTCAAACTTTCCTGATGGGCCTCCCAAAGGAAATTCTTTTAAACTTTGGGAAGAGCCCATTGATTTCATAGATTTCTGGTGTTTCCCAACATATTTTCTTGACGGAACTGATTTTCACTTGTGAGAAGTACGATATTGGAGTCATGTACCACTTTCCATTCGATCCTACCTTCAATGCCTCCCAAAAGTTATGTTGACGATCTGTAGACTAAAGCATTCCTTCCCACAGTTAATTATATGTCACTAGCGGAAATGTTTTCAGATGCTCTTGGATTTTCCAGCTGAAATGAGACATAAAATTGCTTAAGCTTGGTTATATCATATTGAAAATTTGTAGCTCCATTTCTTTCAGATTGATGTGGCATTCAGATTTCAGACAGGATTTAGCAAGAAAGTTGAAACTGGAAAAAATAGAGATGAAAAACATTTATGTAAAGACCTTTTCATTTTGTACTAATTATCCTTTCTCTTTCAGAATGTAGAAGAGGCACAAGAATTACTTAGTCAAATATGCATTATGGAGATAAGGGATATAGTGATCAAAAGACCATATACCTTATTCTATGCTGATTCAAATGGTTGTCTAATCTCTTCTTAAAAATGTCCAGTGTTGGAGCATTCACAACTTCTGGAAGCAAGTTGTTCCACTGATTAATTGTTCTAACTGTCAGGAAATGTCTTCTTAGTTCTAGGTTGTTTCTCTCCTTGGTGAGTTTCCATCCATTGCTTCTTGTCCTACACTCAGGTGCTTTGGAGAATAAGTTGATTTCCTCTCCTTTGTGGCAGCCCCTGAGATATTGGAACACTGCTATCATGTCACTCCCTAGCCCTTCTTTTCATTAAACTAGATATACTTAATTCCAGCTAATAATGTGTTGGCTAATAAAACACTGTTTTATTTAAAATTTATACAATAATACCCTCTTTTTTATTGTGGCAGTGTAAATGATTTCTTGCAATATGATGGACCTGTTGGTTATATGTTGTTTAGATGTTCAGGCAGTGATATGAACTGTTATCATAGTATCATACAAGAATATAGTTTTGTGCGTTAACAATGCCCTGAAAAGTACAGAATATAATTGTTCTCTGCTGGTCTTAATTGCTGCTTATCAGATGTAACTGTGCATCATACTGAGAAAACAGTGTCCATGTTTCTGTTGCATATTGCAACAGATTCTGATAATTTACTACCTCTATGGTAAGCCTATAAATTATCTGTAAAAAAATCCTGCCAAGGTGTTCCAAGTATTAAAGGATGCTAAATACATTTCCAAACTAACAATTTTAGAGCAACCCTATCCTCAATCTATATAAATTAGATAGGGCCACCAACACAGAAAAGGCTGCATATCAGCTATCACATCTTTGCTACCCGCTCGCAATGGGACCATGCTCACTTGCTTGCTTCACTAGCACACGGTGCTTCTGCGCCTGCACAGATCATTTGTGATGACGTCTGGGTGGGTGGGCGGAGCCTCCCGCCGCCGTTACTGCCGGTTCTAAGAACCGGACAGAACTGATAGGAACCCACTACTGCTGCACATGCAAACTTCCATGTATGTTGGATTACACTACATAAGTGTTTCTCAATCTTAGAAGACATAGAATAACAAAGTTGGAAGGGACCTTGGAGATCTTCTAGTCCAACCCCCTGCCTAGGCAGGATACCCTATACCACTTCAGACAAATAGTTATCCAACATCTTCTTAAAAACTTCCAGTGTTGGAGCATTCGCAACTTCTGGAGGCAA
>JANHFK010003478.1:215931-227337 GCA_036250565.1 Sibynophis collaris | reverse complement strand
CTCTATCTCTCTATCTCTCTATCTCTCTATCTATCTATCTATCTATCTATCTATCTATCTATCTATCTATCTATCTAACTTTTTAACCATCAATTTCCCCTCACAGAGAGGCTTTAGAGGAAGGAAAACAATGTTGTTACATTAGAACAGACCTTTCTAGAAGGCTTTTGGTTTTTTAAATAAAATGGTACACTGCTGCTGGTTTAGCAAAACAAAAACAGGAATAATGAAAGCTATTAAGGACTGTCTGCCATGAGAGGTTAATCAATTGGTCTAGAGGTGATAGCTATCATCTGTTATTAATTAATGTATTGGACCTAAAAGACAAACTAACAAGGGCGGTATACAAATAAAATAAAATAAATAAATAAATAAAACTGAGACACACACAAACAGAAGTACCTTCTGTTGAAGGGGAACGGAGAAATCATTTTCTCAATGGGTTAAGAAAACATACCTCTTGGCAATCTTGAAGAAACTTTTGAAGATCTCTGTTGTCTTTTAATCTCATCAGAAGCTCACTGGCCACTTCACGATTCTTTTTATGTCTGTATAAAATCCAAGAAGACATTTTTCAGTGCTGGAACTTTGAGCAAATTGAACACAGTCAGAATAGAAATGGCACTTTTTGTTATTTTCTAATGTTTAGATGCTAGACTTTTTCTAAACAAGCACAAAACCCCTTGAAATACGGGACACAATTACAAGCCTTAAAATTTCCCTACACACAAAAGAGTAACATGAAACACCTTTACAATCATTTGTACAACCATGATGATGTTGGGGATTTAAACAGAGAATGCTGCTCATTTAAAGAGAATGCTGATTGAATTATATAGAAATATATTAAGTAGTTTCATTTCAAGCATATAGCTATGTACATTTTGTTTGAGAATAAACTCAGTTTTAGCAACTAAAGAGAAGAAAATTAGGAAATATGAATAACTTATGAACTGCCCATTTGAGTGGCTTAAAAATATGAAATCTAAACAAACAAACAAATAAATGTATGAATTAATTCAGATATACTCTTAGATCACAGTTCCCATTATGGGGCTAATCTCACCCAATGGGCCAGTGCCACAGCAGAAGAGGTTTGCCTCGTGGTTCTGTCAGATGGAACTCCTTAATTGAGGGGACCTATAACCGTGCGGGCTAACCTTTTTGACGTTGTGTGCCAACAGGGGGGGCGCACGGGAGGGGGGGTCGTGTGAGTGAGTGCCCACACCCATAATTCACTGCCCTCTGCCTCCTGTGCATACGCACGCGACACCCCCTGCACCCACCCACTTTTGGCACGCGATGGCAGGGTGGGTCCAGTAGGCCCATTTTCCGCCCTCCCCAGGCTCCAGAGGCTTTCTAGGAGCCCGGGGAGGGCGAAAACGGCCTTCCCCACCCCCCCAGAGACCAGATACAACCTGTTTGCCAATTTCCAATGGGACCGGAAGGCCCGTTTTTTGCTCTCCCCAGGCTCCAGAGGCTTTCTAGGACTCTGGGGAGGGCGATAACAGCTCCCCCACCCCAAGACCCTCCAAAGGCCAGAAACAGCTTGTTTCCTGACTTCCAGTGGGCCTGGAAAGTCTGAAAATTAGTTGGCCGGCCTGCACATGCGCGCTGCAGCTGAGCTGGAGCAACGCTCACGTACCCACCAATATAGCTCCATGTGCCACCTGTGGCAACGCGTGCCATAGGTTCACCATCACGACCTATAACATGCCTCTACTGCTGGACTTCATAGGATGGAGAGAGATGGTCTTTTAGATAATCTGACTTCATGTCATATAGGGCTTTAAAGGTAAAATCCAGCATCTTGAATTGTATCCAGAATCAAAATGGTAACTGTGCAGCATATGGAGCAGAGGTGTAACCTGTGTCCTTCTAAGGGCACACATAATTATCCATGCCACTATATTTTGCACTAGGTGAAACTACCAGACAGCTGTCAAGGATAGGCTATGTGGAGCATGTTACAGTAGCACATTCAAGAACAGGTGGACAGTTCAAGAAATCCTGGTGAGCTACATGTGAATTAGTTTGAAAAATTAATTTTGTATTACACAATTTCTAAAGTATGAGTTTGAATGCACAGGAATATAGATGTTTAACAGAAAATTTATAAAAATTAAATGTTTTTTCAGTCTTCAATGGCTTCGTATTTATTTCATAACGAATTAATATTATGAATATTAATCATTCTTAATTTAGAGCTTCCTCCCCTCCCCCTCTCCCCCATACATATCAAACAGGCAAGGAAAGGGTGGCTCACTTAAAATCATCTTTTGAATTCAGAAACACTGGGGGAGGAAATCTGAATCAAGCACATTATATGTTTTAGCTGATTATTGTAGCAAGTGTATAACATCAGTATATAACATGGCTAGGAAAGGAAAAAATATCTTGCCAAAAACTCTTAATGAGAAAGAACCAACTGAAAAGCTATCAAATCTGGATGGCAAAATTCCATTAGGGGGCAGCAAACAAAGGAAATTACTGCTTTCTAGTGATTATCCAGATTTTTGCATTGCAAATAATGGTATGGTTAGTTTTATGCTGTTCACTGAATAGAGGAGAAATGAAAAAAATATTTAAAATAAAATTACCATAGTATCCTTTGTTCTTTAAAAATAAAATATTTTTGTGGTGGTAGTTCTTAATAGTTTTGTCATCAAAACTCATATAGAATGTCAATTTAAAATGATACTGGTTACAGATAATAGCATTTTTATTTCCTGTAAAAATTAGTAACAGAAACTGAACCATTTTTTTTCCACTCGGCAATGAGAATTCCTTTGTCACTATAAAGGGCAAAACATGTCCACTTTTTCCCCAAAAACTGAATGAAAATTAAAATACTTTGGCAAAATGTGTTAATAATTCAATTGCATATTATGAATTTTTCTCACGAAAGGCATAGTTCCTCAAAAGCTCTTTAATAAGCCTTGGCTTTGAGTCAATAGTCTATAAACCAACTCTTACCAAATCAAGCTCTCTGGTGGTTTTCATAATCCTTAAATAAAGTAACAGGCTTAAGATAACTTTGCAAGTGATTGTACCTATGTATTCAAGAAAAAGGAAGTTGTGGTATGTACTTTTAAGGGTTCCCTAATTACAAGCAAGTTTTGTTTTTGAAAGAGATGATTGCAGAATTAAACAAAAACAATTCAGATTGCTGAACATTAAAACAAATAATAAAGGCATCAAATATCAGTGATTCTTGAAGACTATACTGGATTTAGACTTAAAAGAAAATGAGAAACAGCAACTCAGTTTTTAAAAGGTTTGATCATTATATCTTGGTTCAATAAATTGAAATATGAACAAATTTTTAAAGCTATAAACACAATCTCTTCATGGTGAACAAGAAAATAAACCAGAACATCTTCACTATGTTCTCTATCATGCAAAGGGAGAAACTACTACGAAGTTCTCTAACTGTGCTACAAAAATGATGTCTTTTGTATGTCTAGATTTAGTCATTAGGTTCTATTATTATTATGTGCAAATTATGGAAACTATAACGATATAACAACCCAAGATTTAAAAAAGTGTGGATCCAGGCTACAGTTAATACATTTAAAACATCTAAGATTAAATGGGGGTTGGTCTTAATGATCCATTTTCCCCCTAAAACTCTATACATATACAGTGGGGCAAAAAAGTATTTAGTTAGCCACCAATTGTGCAAGTTCTCCCATTTAAAAAGATGAGAGAGGCCTGTAATTGTCATCATAGGTAGGCCTCAACTATGAGAGACAAAATGAGAAAACAAATCCAGACAATGATGGCTCCTCTTATTTGCAGCTCTCACAGCATCCCCAAAGCCATGTGATTGCAATTCAAGCACTTGGCAACTGGCTCACAATTAAGACATCGCAGTGTACTGAGGTCATGTAATCACCATTTGTGACCTTCACTGTCAGCTTCTGACAAGCAAAGTCAATGGGAAAACTGGCAGGAAGTCACAAATGGCAATCATATTACTACAGGATGCTGTTACTATGCAGGATTCATTATTGATGGTAACTGGGACTGCTGCAAATGTCATTAGTCAACCTAGTCATGTGACTTTGAGCTTTATGACATCATTTACTGACAGAGTTGTCAGTTCCTATTAGCATAGTTAAATGAGAACTACCTGTGGTTGATCTCAAGTGCTTCCTCAGAGCAATAATTGATTAGGACACACAGGGTTTGTTGATTGAAATGTTTTTGAGAAAAGTCTACATCATGGGTGTCAAACCCGTAGCATCACATTGCCATCACGTGATGTATCGCAATGTTTTTTCCCTTTGCAGAGCTGGGGTGGGCATGGCCTACATGTGACGCATTAGGCCCACACACTGCCAGTTTGACACCCCTGGTCTACATCATCTTCATACAGTAGGTTGCAATTTCTAATTGTAATTTCTGAGAATAGTGCCCCAATTTAGTTGTTTTGGCTACAACAGAATTAATATAGAGAGTAAAAGAGAGGAAATACTATACAACCTTATTGCACTCTTGAGAGTTCTAGAATTCTCATAAAAGTCATGCATTAACAATAGTACCTTTCCATCTACAAAACGGTATTTCTCATTTTACCCCACATCCTTTTTCTGGAAATAAAACCAAATGAAAACCTAAAGCAAATGAATGTTGTTATATAATGCAGAACCTGGCTTGGACAAATATTTTTCAGTAAAATGTTGCAGTATGAGGACAAGGACAAGAACTGTCCAACTCTATAGCCTGCTTGCTCATCTGCCAAAATATGCTCTAAATCGATCCGGTCAACCAATTTATTGTATAGTTGTTTAGCATAGTGGTTACTTATAATGCTTAGAAGACTGATGGACTGATTGCTTATAATCATTAAAAGACTGCATTTTATCCATTTGGAACAGTGTTTTGAAAAATGTAGCCAATGAATCAGTGTGGAACAAATGTTCAGAAAACGTTGGCCTTAAAAAGCTGGCCAATTCACTTTCTTGGAACCACAGGCAGTTACAAAATACAGAAATGTAAATATAAAAATTTCTAGATAATTTTACACTCATATAACAGTAACAGTTAATTATAAATCTAAATAAAAAACTGTCCTTACTTACATAGGATATGGATTCTCAGCAGTGTGTCAAATTCTGGATTCAAAATAGTATATTGTAGCCCTTTTTAATCATTTATAACTTTGTAATTGTAAGTATAAAGGAAGAAATGAGCACATGCTATGTCCCATCTCCTCAATCTCTAAAGCTAAAAATGTAAATATAGCATATTTGAATAAAAGAAGTTATAGTTCTCCATGAAAACAGAATTCTTTACAACTTCTAGTCCTGTAAAGGATCTTAAACTCATTCAGTTGGAGTGATTACAGAACATTCCTCTTCATGCTTAAGTTGGAGTGTTAGGTTAAATACCAAACTACATAGCTTTATCTCCCTAAACATCTCCATATGGCTACCCTGTTGTTTTGAAATCAATTAAAAGAAGCCTTACTGCTTTCATTTTGTGGTCCCATCTTGTCAATTTTATTCCCTCATAAATATTCAAGAAAGCAATAGGAGACCAAGTGTCCCCCCTCCAAAGAGCTTAGTCTTTTAGCAGCTCCCTATTTTGGACTACTTGAATGTTTTAATTAGACCTGTTCTTCTTTGCTGTTATTCAAGCATCAGACCATGGTTCATGGTTTGATTAAATCAAATTCTCATAAATTTGGTCTGTCAGTACCAAAACCTCAGTGGGGAATTGTTGAATGAAAGAATGTTTCAGAAAAGGAAATGACTATAAATAAATCTATTTATTATTGCTCAGAAACTGGCATGTGGGACAAAGCTACTATTGACCTCACAACTTTCCAAGCTGTAAATATAAGACAATGACAAGGAAGAAATCAGTTTTGTCTAATCTTCTCTGATAACTTTTTATATATCTATGCTTTATAGCAATATGGCATGCATTTGGATGGATTATAAGCAAGCTCCAGAGTAAGTAAAACCATGTCACTGAAAATAATTTGGACATGGGCTTTAAAACCCATCATTCCTAAAAAAGAAAATAGGCAGTGTTTTTTTTTCCCATTTGAATTACATAATTTCTTCACTGTCCCTCTATTGCAGCCCTAACCTTTTAAATATTGTCCAGCCCCTGTATACATGCAGAGAATATGTTCATGAAATATAGATGATGCATCATTAATGAACAGTTTCCTCATAAAGTTTCAATGTCCTTGGTTATTTTTTCTGTTTCTAATAAGTTACAAGGGTTTGGATGGACTACATTACACTCTAGTCTGTAGCAATATTCCTATTCACATGCAGGTATAAGCAAAAATAATGTCTACAACAAATTAGCTTATGTAAACATTATAGTCACAACCCATGAGAGTTAGTTGCATCAAAGTCTCCCTTTGAAAGCAGTGGAACTAAAGTGCTTGGTTAAACAAGTTAAGTCCCATTGATTTCATCTCCTCATTACATGTACTGCTGTGCTAAATATCCTTGACCTTATACAGGCTCTGTGGGTTGTATCTTTTGCATACGGTGGTTTTTCTAACAACCTTTCTAGCCTGCCAGGAGCTCAGAACATTCAAATGATTTACAATCTTGTCTTCTGTGCAAATTGGAATCCTAGTTTTAAAGATGGGCAAAACTATTAGAAATTTTTTCTCATATTTATACTAAAATGCCGCCATACTCCAGGAAATGATACAGACAGCATAGATCGTTATTCTGAGAAATGGATAAAGATACATTGTTATGACCGGAGAGGAGCTTTTTAAAACTGATTTTATCCCTAACACAGAGCAAAGTGGGCTGATCAAATTTGCTCAGCAGGACTTTTTGGAAGAAGATTTTGAGGTACATTTAGCATCAAACTAGAATCAGATAAGATGCAGCACTATTTTATTGATACAAGATAAATTTACATGAAATGAAAAAGAGTTCTTAGGATAAATGCAGAATTTAAATTTCCTATTCATGTTTACTGTTATAAAATAGATAAATTTCTTATTTGTAATTACACATTATTAGTAAGAAAGGAGCAGAAAGACTTACTGCAATTCTGTCTGCATAACTTGATGTTACCTTGTTGATTAGCTGCCAACTATTTATTACTTACCTTTACCTTTATATATATTTATAAGCAGGATCTGATCTGGTTGTTCAGTCTGCACAAGTTGTTATTATTATTGCTACTGCTGTGTTGTTTTTGTTATAATTGCAACTTTGTTGTGTTTTTATGTTGCTCACAGACTGTTCTTTGTTTATTGTTTTTTCTCCTGTTTTCATAATTCTGTTTTGTGCAACCCATAAGCTAATATTTTCTGGTAAGCAGATAGTATTAGAAACATGCAGGCCTTCCTGCTTGTGATTGATTCCGTCCTGGAATCCAGGCTGTCTGATATCTACTTGTTCTCTTTTCTTGTTTATAAGCATGACAGAAATATTATGGTTATTCATTGTGCCTGTTTTCTCATCTTATTCTGGCCATGTTAAACAATTCCACTTATTCTTTAATTATATAAACCAATAAGTATTTATTTATTTCATAATAATTGCATGTGATTATTATTGTATCAGGAAACCATAAATAGTATTAAGAAGGGTAGATCATATTGATATTATATTATCACCACTGCAGTTCAGTCTCTTCTATATAGTCTTTGATATAAAAGACATGGCGTTCTTGATAATGTGCAAGTTCATTCCCTGCAGAATGTGTAATTTTATTCTGAGTGTCTCAGTATGTTTTAGATTTTAAGAGAAGAGCTAATAATCAGCCCTTCCTATAGGATGAAGTTTACAATCCAACAGCATGTAAAATGACTTCAAAAGCTGTGTCAGTACCTTAAACACAATCTTTCTGCAAAAAGAACTTTTAACAGTCTCATATCTTACTATAGAATCAAGCTGTTCAAACCATGCTCTAGAGAAATCTCTTCTAAATTGTAGAGATATATAAACCGTTAAACATTTTCTAGCTGGAGCACTGATTAATGTTGTGCCACTCACTTCAATGTGCACATTTAAGAGATGTTATGTCGTCCTATTCCCACATTTTCATTGTCTATAAGAACATAAGAACGGGTACAAAATGAAGCTCTGTACCAGGTGAGGTTAACTATTGATAAAGGAAAATATTTGTAGCTGAGGGTTGAAATGAGGGACCCATGGTGCTCTCTGAGCTTGGTTGTTTTCTTGCAGATGTTTCATTACCCAAACTAGGTAACATCATCAACATTAATGATGATACATAGTTTGAATAATGAAATGTCTGAAGAAAGTATCCAAGCTCAGGAAGCCCCAAAAACCCCTCATGAGGAAACTATATCTATCAAAGTCAGCACTTGCTCAGCATTCATATATTTAAACAGGGCCCCATGTTATCTTTCTATATCAATGTTTTTTTCAACATGTCCCATCTGTCATATGAGTTATGGAGTCTAAGGTCTGTGTCTCATAAATATATACAACAGTTGATTGACAAACTATACCTTTTCTTACATATGTTCAAGAAAAGAGAATGAGTCGCATATATAATCTAGGGTTCTACTTGATTTTCCTCAATGGTAATTAAGATAACAAAGCTTTGATTCTTGTCTCTTAAGATTTGCATACTGGAGCTAGTAGCTATAAACTTGTAGCAAAAGGTTGCTAAAAGGTCACAAAGGAATTATGGAGAGTAGTTCTCCGTTGATTGCTGATAGTGATATAACCTTTTATAGTTCTGCCAAAGGTAAGATAGCTTCTTCCACAAGTCTTGCACCATTGATTTTACTAATGTAATTATATCCCTAGTATGTTGAGCTTGGATTGACATAATATAAGTCAGTTTCATAGTCCTGTTAACAAAATCTCCTCCCACAAATTGTGAGTTCAGTGCAGAATTAGATATTGCCACTTAAGTATGAGTTTAAAAGCTGGATGTTATCTATATTAGCCATATGACTCCTGTCTGTCAGGGACTTCTGAGCACTGTTCTGTACAATTACCAATATGACTGAGGTTGATTTACATATTGCCTATCTTACAGCAGGTTTATCATACATGAAAATGGCTTCTGTAAACAAAGACCTTTTACCATACCTAGCATGCTTAAATCCCAGATTCAAAGCATTTTAAGGGATAAATATCAATCTTATGTATACAGAAGCTATTGCCCAGAAGAACTGTAAAAACACAAACTATGTAGTCCAAAAGCCATAGTTCAAGCCAGTTCTAGTATTCCATTATGATCTAATGACTGTCCATATTTTATTTTCCATCTCTGAGTTAAGCATCCTTAGAGGGGGAAAAATTGACTGGGAAAGTCATAATAAATAAATTGAGATTGTATTGCATAGCAATATCCCTTATTGCCTTCATCTTTACAGAGCCCATTGTACATTATGATTAAAGAAAGTCCTCCTGCATATACTAAGATCCCAATAGCAGTTATTTGCAAACATTCCTTCTTACTGGTACTGCCTTACTGGTACTGTCTATTTTTCCCACTGAATTTTATGAGGCATGAACCATTATATTTTTTAGGAACTACTGAAGTCTTACTCTTCTCTCAAACCTTTTCTGTATATCATAAACCACGTATTAATGGTCTTAATTTGTTTCTCCTTTCTTTCTTACACTCACTTTTAAATTGAATATATAATTTTTGCCCTGTTTTAATTTACTGTTTATATTTTGCTTTTTCATTGCTGATGTAAAACACTTACAAATTTGAAACAAAAGGAATTTTCATATTTTTATTGTTATCATCATAATTTCTTCTCAACTTTCTGAGTATAATGCATACCCAAAAAGATTCAGAAGAAATGTTCCATGTGTTAGCCCTACAGAAGTTATATCTTGAGACCTAGAACAATATAATTTTTATAGTAGAAAAATAAACTGATCTGTTATTTTTTTAAAATATATTCACTAAATCAGGCTATATTAAATTATGTATTAGTTTAATAAAGGCAGGAAGATTCTAGAAGCATACAGTATCTGGTAGCATGCCTTTTAATAAATATTTACCTAGAATAGCAATACCTTACTCCCAGGTCATCAATAATATTTTCAACATCATCTAAATTATTTTTGATACATATTTACATAGAGGTAAATAATTTGATGCAATTTATTATTATTAATTTCTGTTTTAGGAATATTGCATTCATTTCTCATAATTTGGAAGTAAAATTTAAGCCAATCAATTTACAATCTCAGCATATGAATGTATTGTCCAATATGTCCTAAAAAACTTGATCAGAGCCTCATTTTAAAGATAGTTTTGAGCTATAACAATAATGTGCAATGCAATGTCTCTCTCTCTCCCTATCTGTCTCTCTCCATTATATTGCACATTATTGACTGACATCTTGATTTTAGATACATTCTTTGGACTTGCATTTTACTTTCATGCAAATGTTTATGGGACAGCCATTTTTTAAAAGGCAACTAATTTCTTTCCAATGACATAAATATAGGATGTAATTGTTTGTCTGATTGATTTCAGTGGGACTAAACTGGCTTTAATCCAAGAATTTTGACTTAATTGGGTCGCAGCTTGGGCTGCTGTTTTTCTTATATGCAACTCTAAATTCCAAGGGTGAAAGTGATTCAATCTGTTTATTTCACTAATGCAAGTCAATCCAATTTTGGCTAATTACCAACGTGAAGCTCTCCAAATGACAAGAATTGTGTGCATGTTCATAGCTCTATTAGGCAAAGAGACTGAGTGTAATAAGACTCCCTTCATGTCTTTGTAAGATCACAGCTTGCAAGCTTTTGTTCAGTGTTGACATAGTGCTGTCTATGATTGATTTTTGGCATAGTATAAGTTTTTATCTATTTGGACTTTCCATCACCCTCCTTGCTCACATTCTTTGTTATTCCTCTTCCTCCTCCACTACTTTTTGATCAAATTGTCCCACAAAAGAGAACCATGAAAAAAAATACAAGTTTGGAATAGAAGGCTTCACTTTAGTCGTACCAGACTATAGTAAAATTACTTTATAATTTGATGATAGGAAAGAGATACTACAATGAAAAAATATTACAAAGAAAAAAATTATGTTGACATAGTGTAAGAATTGAATTTATTTACTTTAGAGAACTAAACTTTTTTATCATAATAGGTACTATGGTTGATTATCTAGCTTCTGGAGGTGAAATCCCTGAATTTTGCTTAAATCTCTATAAGGATAAAGTAGCAAATGTAGAATTAAAGGTTTTTCTTATTCTTTAACTTTCGCTTTCTTTCTTTCTTTCTTTCTTTCTTTCTTTCTTTCTTTCTTTCTTTCTTTCTTTCTTTCTTTCTCTATGTCTGTCTGTCTGTCTGTCTGTCTGTCTGTCTGACTGACTGACTGTCTGTCTGAAACCACCAGAGATTTCCATTCTCATTTGAATGAAACTGTATAAATATACCATAAAGTTCAGGAATCTC
>JANHFK010003478.1:103352-117581 GCA_036250565.1 Sibynophis collaris | reverse complement strand
TAGCCCCACGTAGAGAGCGTTGCAATAGTCCAGACGAGAGATGACAAGAGCTTGAGTGACAGTGCGTAAGGCATCACATTGAGCAGAAATAATTTAAATGAAATTGGACATAAGAAAAATCCAATTTCAAAGTAATTGTAAGCAAGAATTGACATAAAACTTTGCAATTAAAAGTTAAAAGAAATATGTAATTGGTAAAAACATGACATAATCAGCAAACTACAGAGAAATGAAAGCATCCAAGCACTTATTCTACAACCACCAATCTTGGGTTGCAAAAACTGGGTCTTTGTATCTCTTTGCCGATATCTAGATTTTTTTCAATCTAGAATTGGTTGAAAATGTGTAACAATTACACTGTGATTTGCATCAAATTCAAATCCTGCAGCTGTTTTTGGTGTAAATTATAAATAGATTTTCCAAGATTTAGAAACTAGTTGAACACAATTGTTGGTAATAGAAAAGTGAGCCTTTCATCTCATGAAGTAAGCTGTAGTTCATAAAAGCTTATGTCTTTTAATAAAATAAAACATATTAGACCTAAAATGATGCTATTAAACTCTTTCTGATTTTAGGTATTTCTGACATTTCAGTCAGTACATTCCCAGTGCAAAATGTTAAATTTACTGTGGTGACAAAGGGATTGTGTTGATTTTTTATTGCCTCGGAATGAGGGCACAATTTTATTATGCAACCGAGATTCATGATTGCCAAGTTTTGGCTGCTTTCCATTTTCAATATTATATTAGTAGTGAAAATTGTTTAAATAATAGGTTATGGGACACTAGATATTTCTTTTAGCAGCTCTCTTACACCAATTATTGTGCCACGTTTACTATGTCATCTAGATTTATAGATGGAATAGTCTACCTTATTTGTTTCCAGAATAATAAAATATTTGATATTCAATGAAATAAGATTTAGGTTTAAGAGTTATAGAACTTTAATAGGAATCAAATATTCATTTATTCTTGGTAAAATTGTTAGATGGATCTGTTCTTTACATGAATGCAAATTATATTTCTAGCCCACTTACTCCAAAACAGCAAATATTTATTTATTTCAAATTTAATAGTACTGCCTTATTGTGATCACTGCTCCTTCTTCTTAGTTATATTCATCAAATAGGCTTGTTGCTTCTGTTAGCTCTTATTTTTTCAAGCATTTCAATTATCTGTTAGAGTTCAAATATCAGAATAAAAGCTGGGCCCTGCATTTATCAGAGCTTTTGGATATCTTTATTTCAGGGATACAACTTGGTGGGCCAAGCATGCCATGACCTTTTTGTGGGACTCCCACTGTTCACAGAATGGATGAACCAAATGTTCTGTTTTTTTGTGTAGCAAATGTTGTGTCCTTTTGTGTAGTTTTTGGAGGAAAAACTCCAAAAAGGGAGGATGAGATTTCCAGATTCTTAAAATTATATTCAAAATGGAACCAATCACTTTTGGAATACAACACAAAGCCTGTCTATGAGCCACAAGTTGCTTTCTTAATCCTTATTTGTTATATTTTATATATAAAATATTACACTGTTTTAATTTGTACAATTCACATAACAGTTTAAAAGCATTTAAAAACAATACATTAAAACATTTAACAATAAAATAGCAGAGTAAAAAATTCACAGTCACAAAATATTCAATAAAGGTTTTAAAGCAGAGGGGGAAAAAGTTTTATTGGCAAATGGACACACTTCCATTCTGGACTTCTGAGGTAAAAAAACTGCCAGTGGTTATAGCCACTGAACAGAACTTTTCTATTTTCTTAATTTTTGCCTTAGTTGAAACAGAAAAGACCCTTTACTTTAGGGCAATTTTGAAGGAAGTGGTCCCTGAAGTATCATAGATTGAACTCTTTATTGTTTTGTATCATAAAAAGCAATAATAAACTTGTTTGAATTGTACCCGAAACTCATTGCTTGTTGGACATTTCTACCACCACTCTTCTACCACCCCCTGGATTTCACTGTAGCTGCATAAATTATAATCTCCTTAAATTAGTCCTGGTGATCATTTAGCGACTGCCTTATACAGTAGACCCTCTGGTCACAACCATAATTCATTCCATAACTTTGGTCACAAACCGATTTTGTTGTGACCCAAACCTAATTTTGGAAATTTGTCGCTTACACAAAAAAATGGCATGGAAGGGGAAAACGGCCACGAATTTTTGTGTGTGTGACTTTTTTGGTCAGAACTCAATTTGGTCATGGTCAGAAGCGTTCATGACCAGAGGTTCTACTGTATGTGACTGTATGCAGTTACAACAGTGATGAAAAAGTAACTTTTTGACCAATCCTCCATTTATAACCTATGCAGGTCTGTAAAGCACAGGAAAGCTGAAATAGGATAATAAACATGGTCACAGTTTCACTTTCTGACTAATCACTTGATAATCAAGTTATTGGTCCCAATTGTGGTTGGTAAATGAGAAGTATGTTAGATCCATTTGCATTTCATTTAAATATATTTTCAATACATGTCAACTAAATTTGCAATGTGGTTGTCTTTCTATTCATGTAGAAAAAAAATTCTAGGTTTCTGCCCTTTGTCTTTAAACTATGCCGTCTGTTATAGTATTCTAACTGGCTAGAAAATAACCATGAAATCCCCAGTCTAACTTTTGGTTAACAGAGGTCCTCAAAGAAAACATTGGCCAATGAGTTATGTTGTATTGCCAGAAAATTACGTAATAGCCTTATTGAAGTCGCCAAAAGTTGAGCTCAGCTGAGTCTGCATCTCTACTGTCAACACAATTTTCTTCACAGTATTGTAGAACGTGATCTACATGCCAGGCAAACTGCATACTTTCTGAATCCACATTAACTTGTCAGGATTTGAATCTAGATCATTCAGAGACAGATTTATGATCTTGCCCACACATGGAAGTTGATACCCCACTCCCCTTCCTTTCAATATGCAGAAAAGGCCCTTATATTTTGAAACAAAGAAAGATGTTGAGAACTGAGACTGGAAAGATCAGTCTCTGAAATGAGCAAAATAGAATCCTCAAGGATTACCTGGAAAGGGGATCTAGGAATAATTGAGACACAGGGAAATCTGTTATAGGCAACAATTACCTATGGTAAGAGAAATAAAACATATTGCTATTATCTTATGTGAGATTATTTTTCGTTTCTTTTTTATTTCATGTAATGTTTAATTTAATGCCCCCGGTATTTATTGTATCTATGCAAGTTTAATTATATGCTTGATGCAGCTTGATATCTGAGTAGCAGATCCATTACACGGTGTGATCACTTCTGAACTTTTAGTTCTCTTTTATAGTTTTTATGGAAGATTTCTTTAAGGTATTATTCATTATTTTATCTGTATCCCCCCCCAAGTTAATTTTTTTATTGCATTAAATGATGTGAATAATACATTCTAGAATACAGATAGAGGTACAGATACAGATAATAGCTAACTAAATTTCTAAAATGTTAATGAAGATAACATTGCTTGAATTGTACAATTAATGCTTAAGCATGACATTGATAAACAGTTGCAAAAAAGATTAATTTGATTTGTTAGTTTCACTATTGCTTTATATTCTCCAAGTTAAAATTCCCAGTCAGATATTGTTAATGCTGAATCTTTCTTCACAGTACTGTATTTTTATTTCATGCACCACTGAATGTTTTTACATATGACTACCCAAGGTTAAAAATGAATTTACATTCCCTTTTTTCTTTTTCTTAATGAATAAGTTGAATTTAAATTATATCTGGTGAAATTGATCTAACAGGAGAAAGAACTATTTTCCCTAATCTAATGACTAAAAGCTACAAGAGCCATGTGGTGGTGCTATGGAATGTATTTAATTATTATTTTTTCCTGCAATTTGTCAGTAAGGGTCATAGATTGTGGGAGTCCTGTATGCTGACATTAGTGGGGAGAGTCCCACATAAAATGCCACTTCCAGGTATCTGGTGGCAACATTTTACCTTAGCGGTTCAGCTCTGCTGCTACAATCTTGTAGTTTCATATTAATATAACTTGTCTTACTTGAATCAGACAACTATCTACTTGTTAGTTTGTGATTGACAACTGTTTGATTTTCTTTGTCATGCATTGAGAAATTAATTTGTACTGTTCTAACTAGAATTCTGCAGATGGCAATTGATTTTGGCACCTCAGAAATGTAAAATGTTTAAAAAAACTACATTCCATTGAAATACTTGGAATGATTTCCTTTACTGAGTACCTAAGTACCTACTTATAAGATTTTAATGAGAACAAGGCATGATTTCCAAATAAATGTGAGCCCAGAATTTCTTTTTGAATAAACAATCTGAATTTTAAAAGTATATAAATGTATAAAATAAATAGTATATAAATATATAAATTAAATGCTCTCCCAGGAATGTAAATGCTGATATAGGCCCAAAAGATTCTGATCCCTTTTCCTTTTCAAGATATGTATAGAACTAAAATTCTAAAAAACAAATTTGTTAATTGGAAAATTTATATTATGCATTACCTATACTTTTCAGATTGTATGCATTACAGCGCAATTCTTATACTGCAATTCAGAAAGCAGATACTTCAGAGCAATCCTAAATTTCCAAAAATATGACTTTGGAACTACTGCTAAGCAAGTAGTGAGTTCACTGTTGGCTCACCTTGTTTCCAGCAATATCTTGGAGCAAATCAATAGACAGATCCATGTATGAAAATGTCAATCCATAAAGATGAGAAGAAATGGGAGAACAAATAATGGGGGAAGAGTTGTTCCCACCTAGCAAATTCTTTATGCTTCCTGTGCCTTATGAAATACTGTTAAATTATTCAGTTGACCCTCTGGATGGGCAATATTCATTTAAGGACTTTTAGTACTGGAAGAGCATTAAGGTACATTATCTCATGAGCTGACATTAACTTTATATCATTGAAACTAAGACAGTCCATGTCTATCTAATACAGCAAAGTGCTTTTTCGCATTGTATAATTTCTCAAGATTTCTCAAGAATTAAGTACCTCTTTTTTACTCATAATCTGCACAATATGAAAATGAAAGCAATAATCTGTGATGTACTAAACTTTTAAAGCATGGTTTAGAGATTTCAGCAATTTGGGCTTAACTGACTTGATCAAACATCTTTTACATTTAAAAGCTTCATATTATATTCTATTAAGTACAATTTACAAGAAATTAGAATATAGAGGAAACATATAACTGTTGTAGAATACTGAATTTATGTTATATTCAGTATGTCCTTCAGTATAATAGAAACCACTGCAGAGCAAATGTCCATTTCCTTAGCAAGTCCAGAATTTGGAATTATTTACTTTTAGCAATTCACTAAAGGAATGATGTTGTGTAAACTCACAAACGTATATTAAAAGTGAAGCTGTAATGTGTGTCATGCCAATCTATGCTATAATTCCTGCATCTGATAATGATATATAGGGACTTCAGAAATGTGTGCATGGAAAAATAAAAATGCTTAAGATTGAGCACAATCTTTAAAATTTATATAACAAAAAATTAAGATGACTCACAAATTGATCCAAAATTTGGGATTTAGGACACATCCTTGATTGGAGTCAAAGACCAATGGAACTAATTTAATTTGTCCAATAAAAGTTTGGATGTATTGCTTCTTAGATCTTCCCCTTAGTTCCCTATGTAACGTTTTTTTCTGAAATGGAAGGAACTTACAGTGCTGAAAATAAAAAGAATCCTCTTCTTAACATGACCTAATCCAAAGAATCCAAAGGTGGCTCTTTGAGTCCCAGCCACTATTTTAAAGGAGACTTAATACATTTGTTTCATTGAACTGCCATTAGTGTTTATGCTTATAATCAACTCCTCCTACTGAATGCATGATAATTTCTACAGTGCTATTTTAATATGCTAAAGATTCAAGGATATCCTGGTATTTTATAACCATTTTTATTTCAAAACTGTTATTATTGTTATTGAAAGCCCATTTGATATGATACTGAGTTTGCAATAATTCAGATTTATACATTATAGGTACCAGTATTTAATAATATTGAATCTTTTAGGCAAGTATTTTGGCTTCCAGTTCAATTTGCAGCATATGTCACATATGATTTTGTTATTTTTAGGGTCAGCAGAAGCATGTCTAAAGGAAACACTATCCTTGCCAATTCTTACTACTTGCTTCCTGAATGCTCTGTGTTATTGTCACTCATCCTACATAGATGCACTCCAATAATTAATAGTAAACAGGGTGGAGAGAACTTTTTAATGGTCCCCTACTCAAGATCTTATGTTAAAAAAAAGTTCCCATGAGTGAAGTATAAGTTAGCTTTTTTCAAGATAAAGAAAAGGAATGAATTACATTTTTCTTCTTGTCCTTTAAATGAATAGCATAGTTTGGGTGAAATTATCAGGCAATTGCATGCCTTTTATGCAGATAATGCTATTTGATGAAAGCGGTGTTTTGATCTGCTAAGGATAATACAGATCCAGGGTTGGATTCATTGGTAAGAGTAAAGCTGTCTTCTGTGATAACTTCATCTCAGCATGAGGTCAGACGGGGAAAACTGGGATGGGGGATTAAAAAATGACACAGTCGGAGCAGTATTCAGTTCCCTGCTGTGCTCCTGGCTGCACACTATAGCTTATGTTTCTGATCTGTTATGGTATTGTCTGCTTTTCTCTCCCAGCGCAGAAAGAGATTGCTTAAAAGTTTTCTTTCCTTTTTTTTCTGCTAGAGGGATTAGTTCAGTGCAGCTTTTTTAATTAAAGAAACTGTATCTTTTTCAAGGCAATTTAAGGCTGCAGTAGAAGGCCATCAGCATTCATAACTTAGTACTATTAACTATAACAAAGAGTAGTTGTACCTATTAAATTTTAAAATAGGATCCAATCTGTGGAATTTTAGGGTTAATAATGGCTACTCATACAAAATAAGTTGCACTGAATGAATTATTGTCCAGAACTAGTAACTTCAAATATTGCACATTGTATTCAGCTAAGTTTACTTTATGAAATCCCTAGGGCAAGAGTGTGTTTTAATTGCATAAATAAGTGAAAACAATTTGGAGTGCTTTTCTCCTTTGCTGAAAACTTTCAGGGGGTTTCTCTCAATTTAAACAGTGTGAGTTGATCTACCAGGAACACTTAAATTGTTTTGTACTAATAAAAATATATTTGCAGTTTGATTTTACCAAAGTAATTGGTAGAAGTCTCAAATATTTCAGATAAGGCCCTCTGATTATCATTTTTCCAAGATGCTTGGATTGCAACATAAGCAGCTTCTCTTAAATTCCTTGTCAGGTCCGATAGAAATAGTTCTCCTAGCAATTAATGAACAGAATATATTGCCTCAGAGAACAAAGCAGAATGACTAAGTCCTATCTATTTACAACTGAACCTTTTTATGTGGAAAAACAATCTGTTATTAAAGTTCACCAGTTGCTAAAACAATATTTCAGGCTCAACAAAAACAAAATAATAGTGTCTACTTTTCTCTCAATTTTTCCCTTTTGGCATTTCAATCAAGCTGGTATGTATGTTGCTGTAAATCCTGTTTCACTGTATGGGCTTTGAGAGCAAGAATTTTATTTACAACTGGTGGCTAATGATGCTACTTCTTATATTTTTTTCACCTAAGAATAAAGTAGGAAAAGAAGATTAGAAAGAAACCTTTTGGGGGACTTTGAAGAATGCAACTGAAAATACAAGTATAAATTATAAAAAAATATAAATAGATAGTATAAATTAGTAGCTACTATTAAAAATAGTATAAATTGTACTTAATTGATATTAATACCTTAACTATGAAGATTTTGAAACTTCATATTCATGTTTTATAATTTTTGTATTAATCCTTGCAGTAGCTCTGTGGCACTGCATTCCCATATTCTGCATAAGAGATTGAGCCTGAGCAAGAACAATTTTCCCAAAGATCTGTGTTACTTTACCACGTGCACTAAATCAGTAGCTGAGTAATGGGTTTTACTCCCTTGACCTACTTTGTGTTCCTATCATAGAAATTCTGAGCAGGGCTCTGGCTATATATGACAATAGATCTTCTGAAATTTATTTCATTTTTAACTATATGAAAGATTAGAAAAGAGACCTCTGGTCCATGTTTACCAAATGTTCGCAGTTAGGTTTTTTTCTTGAATGGTGTTATAGAATGAAAAGGAAGATGAGATCTAAAGATTACACCTAAGTATTTTTCTAAGGTTGCAGTTGATGTATTGAGGACTTTGCTGACAATCATGCTTGACATGACAATCATTAAATCATAAACACATATGTTTTATCTGAGATGCACATGAATTCTCTCTCCGTCTGTCTCATAATATGTAAGGACTTCCTTAATTTTTGTACACTATTAATAGTTTATCAATAAACATTTACCTAGGACTATATTCATTTAATATAATTGTGTGTGTGTTTGTGTGTGTGTAAAGGGATATATATCCCAATACTCATTTTCATTAAAGACCAGCATGGTATATAGCAATATAGATGATACTTTACTTTAAAATTAATATATTCAAGGAAACATCAATTAACAACCAGGGCAAAAAAACACCATACAAACCTTTATAAGACACTATTCAATTAAAATATCTGTGGCTGAAATAAAAGTGTCTTGGGTGAGAAAGCATGTTAAAGTTGCTTCTAGGTATACAAATTTAAGGAAATACATACCCAAATTGGTTTCTGCTGATGAAAAGGTTGTTTCCTTTGAAGTCTTATATTCACCTAACCTGAAATACGTAAGATTTAAAGACTGGGCAGTTAAGAAATCTTACATGTAAAAATGCAACATTGTTTTTGATTGGTGACAGGAGCTTTTCAGTTATGACCCCACAACTATGAAAATTGTTTTATTTTCAGTTTGGAAGCAACTGAAAACATCTTGGCTTTAGAATTCTACTAGGAATTCTGTAGTTGTACATTTAGCTTTTATATTATATATCTACATTGCTTAAATAGGATTTGTATGGTATTTTATTTCATTATTTGTAATAAATTGTCTCATGAATATTTTTGTGAAAGGATAAACTAGAAGTATATAATGGATAAATCAGTAAATAATTAAGATTATTAAAGTTGTATCTATGAAAAAACAGCAATGTTAATAAAAAAAACTTGCAAGGGTTCCCAGTCTATTACAGTGCACACAAGTATAAAACAGGAGAAACATTTTGATTATTTTCTTCTTTCATGCTGTATGTAGACTATGTCAGATTGGTTCTTTTATGAATCCATAGTAAAGAGGGTCAACCTTTGGGTGAAACTAAAGTATTTCACTTTCTCCAAAGGTCAGCCTTATACAGTATACTTGTGTATGCAATGTAACACAAAGTAATATGGGAAAAAAACATGACCCCATTTAAAGGTTGATTTGTATAACCAGTACATTCATTGACTCTAGAATCAGTGTATATACCACTCTAGTTTGCCTTAATTAAGGTAATTAAGACATATTCCTCATTGCAGACAGCCATTTAATTTTATGGTTTGTCAGCATTCAGATTAGAATACTTGTTTTCTAATGTTATCACAATGCTTGTGTGACCTATCTAAATTATTTGAAATATGATAAGCAGCTTTTAATGTAATGTTCTTGTATACATTTTTATGATCCTTCACTAATAATGCAATAAACTGGACATTTCAGTAGACTGAAACTTACTGGTATAATTCTGCTTTATTTCACTTCAACCTATTTATTAATATGTCTGTTTTATTAATTAGCAACCAATTTTCCACTTCTGGGCTGAACAATTGTTTTAAAATTTCATTTAATTGGCTTAAATTGTAATACAAAATAATATCAAAGATTAGTCTTTTTTAGCTGGTGTATATTGTGCAATCATACATTTTCCTTAAAATTCTGCTGCCTTCTCAAAATAAACTTCCATGTTATGATGATACTCAGGATTCATTATACAAGGAACTTGCGGAGTCAAAAACGAATACAAGTAGATTATACAAGATCTTTAGATAGGTAGAGAGGTTTGTCTCATAGGAATGCTTCTATAATTAAGCATAAACAAACACTATACTGTGCCTCTTTCCTCTTTTTTCTTTTAAAGTTAGTAACAGTAATGTATAATTAGAAAGACAGTACATTTTGAAAATGTTTGTGCAGGCTGAAACCCCACCGATCTAGAGAAATACTCTCAGACCTTTGCAAACATGCCAAAAGGCAAAGATTAAAGGGGAGACAGAAAAATATAATTTAGCTATAATTTTTCAAACAAAGTCATAAACAGGAGCCCAGATTGATCCAATTCAGGAATATTGAAACATGAACCCAATAGTACCAAGAACAAATGAGAATTGTAACTCACATTATAGTCAGCCAATAAGATGGATGGAGTATCTAAACCAAGACTCTCACCCCTCCCCTTTCATTTCTGTTTTAATATTATGCTTTATTCCTTATCAACAGCAAGCATGAGGTCTTTTAGCTCCCACCCAGGAAATCTCTGATCTTACAGTTTTTAACCACAACTTGACACAGACCCCAAAGCAAACTTAGTGGTTAGAAACAATTTCCTCCTATGTGAGTTGTCTTACTATTCTATTTTAGATATGATTTCTTTACAAGCATTTGAGTGCCTGCAAGCATTTGAGCAGACATACGGCAAAAGGATCAAGGCACTTTCAAACAGATAGACGAAGTAGTTTGAGATGCACATCAAAAAGAAGGGACACATTAAGGCAACTTTTTAAGTCTGGAGAGGAATGTGACAGTGCCTGGCATTTTTCCTCCCATTTTCATTTCACAAGTAACTTCCAATAGGCAAAGCCAAGGTTCTTGTATTCACATCCAATCTTGCAATTTGTTTTTAATGACTTCTTGAAGCCAAAGGAATGGTAGATACTTCTTGCCATTTTATGCAAAAGAAAGTGTGTGTGTGTGAGAGAGAGACAGAGAGAGAGAGAGAGAGAGAGAGAGAGAGACAGACAGACAGACAGGATTTCGCCTAGTACTATACAAGTTTATTTGCAATGTTGGTGAACAGAGAAAGGAAACAGCCAGTAGAGACTGGTCTTCTGAGAATATATTTCTTAAACGTTGTGTTTTAAGTTTAGGCACGTCTATTGGCAGATTATAATAGGATATTAGCCAGATAAGATTTGAAAGAAACGTGACTTAACACCCTTCAAATTAGCTTAAAGGCTAAATCATAATTAAAGTCCGGTAAGCTTCATCCTCCACTACAGTATTAAATATTTCCTCCGATCCTCCACGCATTACTTGAAGTAAGTCCGAGAGATCTCGAAAAGACGTTAGAGTTGGGCTGTCCGCGCCGGCATCGGAATAACTTCAAGACTTTTCTTTTGCAGGGGTACGTGGGCAAAGGGAATGGGGCTTCCCTGATAGCTCTCTGTAGATCAATCGATACAATCCCAGGAACGAGGGAACCGAGGGCATCTCTAGTTGCCCATTGCCCAGGTGATGGTAGCAAGGTGCTTTCCCGGAGCTCAGTGGCGTTCCAAGAGTTGGCTGCGGTTTTCTTTTTACACTGAGACATGCACTCACCGCCTTTCCCCTCAGTCTCGTCCTGAACTACTTCTGGGGATCCAGAAATTTCTTGGCAGAATTTCCTCAGCTTCAAATGTTTCCCCGCGCTAGTGATTTTGTCAGGAAGGCTTCGACGGTTTTCAGATTCTAAGACACTGGACGCTCCGGAGTAATTTGCTATTTTTTTTAAAAAAAAGGAACTTCGAAGTTTGCTTTTCCCCAACTGGGAGGCTCTTCCTCCTCCTCCTGTTCCACCCCCTTTAAAGGTCTCCATTTCACCACCGGCGTAGGATACAGCCTCAGACTTATTTCACCTCGCATGGCCAGCACTCAAAATTTGAATACTATTTTGAATTGAACGAGTTGGCAAGCCTGCAATTTTTGCGCTCGGATTATTAGAGATCTCTAGCGTTTAGCTTACTGGCGAAGGGAAGGCGGTAGTTAAAATTGCATGCTGTGCGCTTGTATTTTGTATGTGCGCACGCGCCTATGTATGTACGTATGTTTGAAAATCTTACACTGTACTCCTATCCATTTTTGTTTTCCTTCTCTGAAAAGGTAATATGTGGTCAGAGCGATTTTTTCTTTACTTACCTAGCCGGCAAATAAGTGGCGGATTTGAATCTACTGCCTCTGCCGCAAATCATAACCGAGCAAAATAATTAAACTTTAAAAGAGTTTATTTCTGTCGTTTGCTCTGCTGAACTTCTACCATACTTCAAGCAGTAGCATTTTTCCCTCACCACCATCCCTTTTCCTTTTATTTCTAACATGGAATCTGAATAAGAGTTCTGTGAATCTCGAAAGCTAGTTCCCTGCTCCGCAGCATATATCGTTCTCTAGAAAGTTTCCGGCCCGCTCTTTCTCTAATGTTCTTCAAACGGGAAAAAGCCCGAGGAGGGGTGGGGGGGACAAAGTGGGAAAACGAAGAGGAAAGTCCGTCCTTTCAAAGGCATTATAGTGATGTGGAACAAGTTTAAACCTATTTGCGTAGGTGTTAAGTCTTTGTTCTCAAATTAATGGGGTTAGTTACCATTACAGCCTGCGTAAGAACGATGAAAGATCCTTTGTTTTTCAAGATGATGGGCGCTGAGAGGTATAGAGGCTACTCAGGAGGCTGAAGATGAGAAAAATACGGAGTGCACTTTTTTTTTCTTGGGGCGGAGAGGAGGCGCAACTTGAGAAGCGGTGGCCAACTAAATTACAACTGACTTTGATTGTAGTTCTTCAGAAGCGGCTGCCCAGTTTCACTGGGTCGCAGTTTTGCTATTTCAGAAGAAAATACTTACTAACCACCTTGTTAGGATGAGGCCGGTGTGAGGAGCCACCTTGTCAGGGCACACCCACCAAATCAAGCCACTCTCGAGTGAGCAACATTCCTGTTGAACTCGCGACCAAGTTGGGATCTAAAGAATAGCCACGTCAGGAAGGGATTGGCCGTTGTCCCTCTCTAGGATACTGTTTCCAAACGCAACCTGGAATTCCCCCGCGGCCTCCCATTCAAGTACCAACCAGGCCCAACTTTGCTTATTTTCCAAGTCCAGACGTAGGAAAGGCAGCCGAGTTCACGACAGAGATACTTCACTTCGCTCATTTTTAGCTCATCCGCAAGCATTTTTCGAACGGAGAGTTGGGTAAAGAACAGCGCCAGGCAATACGGTAGGGAGAGGGGGGAAAGCTGCGGTCCCTTTTGCTACACTTCTGCACTTGCAAGTAAACGTAAGTTAATTTCCCTCTTACTTGGGACTAAGTCTCGCTGAACCCGTGGACCTTATTTCTGAATAGACTCATATGAAGCCGCGTCCCGGCATCATTAGAACGGAGCGCGAAGTGCGCGGAGGACTCGCTGCCTTAATTACAGCCCACTTTTTTTGCTTCATCAAACTCTCGGGAAATCATTTGTTCTCCCACCCTCGCTATAATAACTCAGCTGACCTAACATGCCCAGCCTATGTAAGTGTCCAAGCGAGGGGAATTAAAATGTAAACGTTAAACTAAAAAAAGAAGTATTTGCGAACAATAGCAGAGCTCCTTCCCTTGCCCTGAGAAAGCCGAGTCAACTGCAAACATTTAGCCCATTTATTCCCTTTTCTTTAGGATTTACAAATCAAATTACGGGGGAGGGGGGAATCTCACAAAGAAGCACCAGCCTCGTGTCCTAATAGTAAGCGGCGCATCCAAAGCCTGTTTTGGGGGGGGGGGGAATCAACGGCGACTGTGGGCGAATATATAATGAAGCGGTCTAAGTTCATTAGTGTTTGCAATCAGCGGCACGCAGACACCCTCATCAGGGCAGAAAGCTGCGAAGAGCCATTCATCAGTGTGAAGTGTTGTTCATGGATGACCCCTAAATCATGGCACTAGTAGTAGATGCACTGATTGGACACAGCATGGGAGACTCAGCACTTTGTATTAACCAACAGAGGCGGCGGGGATGAGAATGGGGGGCGACGCGAAAGTGGTTCAGTCCAAATGACAGGAGGAGGCAGCGAAAGAGGCGACGCGTTGCATAAAACTTAGGCGGGGAGAGCAGTTGCGAGCTTGCCAAATGCCGAAGCAGAGGAGCTGAGAATTATAAATGGCCAAGTCCATTCTTCACTTCCCGCGCTGGAGAGATGGATCTCCCCGCGCTTTATGGTAGGCGCCTCTTTCCTGCGTGTGCGCCTCTCTCGCTCCCTACTAAGGGAGGCAGGGGCTGAAGCGACCGCCGCCGAGCCCGCTCTCCCTTCGGGGTACCCCCCCCCTCAAGC
>JANHFK010003478.1:81490-98047 GCA_036250565.1 Sibynophis collaris | reverse complement strand
TAGTGTCAGAATGTTTGCTTTCCAAACCAAAACATTTGCTATTCTAATATGAACTTGAATGTTCTGTTGACGGAAGAAACACATTCAGTTAAAGCTGTTTCTTTAAACTTTGAACAGTAGTTTAGAATCTAATGTCAGTGTATATATTTAGCTAGATTTATTGTTAAAGCCATTAGGCCACAGCAGGAATTCTTAAAAGATGAATACACAACGTACCTCAGTACCTAGATAACCTTAGTTACTCTGTTTCATTTGTAAAAGAAGAGTGATTTCTCTATTCAGCCTGTGTCCATGTGCAAGAAACTGAATTGATTAGATTGAACTCTGTAGTGTCCACTGGAATGGTGTATGTTGGGTTAATTTGAAATACATGTATAAGTATAAACAAAGACTGATTGTAACTTTTGTATATTAGAAAACAGGAAAAAATTTAAATATGTTGTATATAATGAATAGGGAACAGTATAGTAAGGGTTATCTATTGAAACATATATGTTTCCATATGTTGAAATATTGAAAAAAGTACCAATTCTTTAGTTGTTTATTTTGGCAGAATTTTCCTTCAGGTGTTTGTATTTGAAAATAGGTGGAATAAGGAAATGATGTATATATCTAGCAATGGGCAGATTAGGACTAATGTTGCAGGAGTACTCATAATCCAGTTAGTAAGATATAAATATTTCATTTAATGTTTTAATCAAAATAGAGTTATTATCGCTTAAATATTTAAAAAAGATATTTGGAATTAATATACCCAGACATTCTGGTTTTTTAAAAAAATTCAAGTGAATTAAAAGAATAGTGAGATTTTAAAAATCTTATTGGCTGCCATATTTAGCACCACCCCAAACAAGTAAACATGGAGTTAAATATTGTTCTAATGCAAGGATATGGGGTGGGGTGGGGTAGAAACCAGTGTATTTTATCCTAAGCATAAACCAAGATTCCTGTTTTACCAGTGCATAAGTCAAGTCTAATACATGATTTGGGAAAGGAAGGCCTTACCCTTGTACTTTGAAATGTGTAGATTAATTTAGCTTTAGGAAAAGTTATTTAACTATGATTCTTTGGGGGGAAAATGCTTAACGTATTGTTACCACAGTTACTCTCCTGGTGTTTTCAATAGAATTAGAAAAAAAACAGTACAATATTTTTAATGTGGTAGAAAAATGCTGAGATCTTTGCAAGCTCCCATGTAATTGAATGTTGAGAATTTTTATGAGATGCTTTATAGTTTTTTATCACTAATATATTACAGAAACAATTATTTGCACAAAAAATAAATTTCATAAATCTTGACGTTTTTGTTTTCTTCCCTCACCTGTTTTATAAAGTTTATTTTAAGAGATGTAGCTATATAAAGGTTCTTAACAGAAGATTAAGAAAAGTAGTCTCTTTAATTGTTAAATTACTCTATCTTTCGTAAAAGATAGCTTTATCATATCTTTAAAATAATACTAAATTTTGAATTCAAAAAATTGAATTATCTTAGTTGTATGTGGTATTTAAAGAGGCAACTTAATATTCAACATAATACACATGTTTACTGTTTTATATATAAATCAGTGCTATTAGTGAAATGCTTTCTTTTTGACAATCTTTCAGAAATTTTTACAAGTCATATTTGGATTGTCAAATACGTTTTTAAGAAGTTGGTTTTGAAAGTTGCTAAATATGGACAGCATAGATGTGTAGAAAGAACCTGGCATTTTTTTTTCTAGTTGAAAAACTCTATGATTTACTTTTAACATTTCTGTTATTTTTTAATAATAAAGATGGAAACTTCTGAATAAGAGTATAGTGGAAACATTTCAGATGTATTGTTTTACAACATAAAAGTATGCATAAATACCTGCTTTTATGCTGAATTAATTTATATAATAGCAAAATTGTTACATTTTGAAGTCACTTGTTTGAAAACAAGTGTTAAAGATTTTAGGATTTTTTTTCAAACTGCTGTGTCATGCAACTCTAATCTTACTGGAATCTTAATTAAGTGTCATAGAAAAACTGGGAAAAAAGGTTTTTAAAGAAAGAACAGGTTGTTTAATATTTGTTTAAATTGATCTTTAATTCACAATTAAGCTGATTTATTAAGCCAAACATGATCAGTTTAAGAAACTGGTAATCTTATTATGCACTTATACTTGTCACAAAATAAACATTTCTAAGAATAATATAAAAACAGTAGCAATTGAAATCACCTGTTATTCATAAATTAACTATTTTAACACTACTTTGCAGTGTTCGTAGACTGTGTAACAGTGAAAAGGTAGAGTTTTTAATTCTTTCCCAGAAACAGTAAGGATAGTTGATGTTCTCATTCCTGCTGTGAAATTTGCATATTTCTTCTTTATCTCTGTTCTTGTCTCAACTCTGGCAGTACTTAGTTACAAATAATATTTTTAATGATTTTGGTAACTATACAATTCATTTAAAATATGCTTTTCTGGGAAAGATTAAAATCCATATATTTAAAAATAAATCAGAGGATACAATAAAAGTTCTAACAAAGCAGGTATTTAAATGTTTCTATATGTGGGTCTTTCAGTCATGTGGTACAGGATAATATTTTGTATTATATATGTTGAGGTGTAATTTTTAGATATGAATCCCAGAATATTTTATTTTGAAAAAGTAACAGATATTTTGAAAACTGCCGTTTATTTTATATAGACCATACAAATATTAAAACAGTAAAATGGATTCTGACTGACTTCTTTAGAACCCAGAATTTCAAAAGAAAAAATATATATAATAAATATGTAGCATTGCTTTGTGTTTTCATACTGAATATATATATATATATTCTCCCTTCATTTCTTTGTCAAATGAAAATATAATATATAAATTTGCAATAAGAGATATTGCAAAATATATATTTATATATATTACACGGGGTATTCCTGAAAAATAACCTTGCATAAAACTATTTAGAGTATCTCTATTAGATAGATCTTTTTTCATTCTATAGTTTGTACTTAAAAATATTGAAGCTATTGAAATATTTTTAAAAGGCTATAAATGGTATAAAAGTATACAGTTAACTTAAATTGATTTTTATACAGAAACAGTTAAGTTGATCACAGAGATCTAACTTCTTATTTTCTATGTAAATATCAAGACATGGGCAGGGGAAAGAAATCTTTATACTTATGCATTTATTATGACACAAACTCAGAAGACAAGTTGATAATTTCTCCAAATGTTATTTCTTTCATTACTTCAGCATGCTAAGTTATTCTATTAATTAGCAGTCATATACTATTGGATTGTAAACCTGAAAAAAGTGATTAAATTCAGACTTGATAAATAAAAACAACCACTTATATTAATATTCATGAAGGAACTTAAAACTAAGTTTTAATTCTTAAAACTAAGAATTAATTGTAAAGGCATATACTTCTTTTCATTTTTGTATTTCATGTTACAAGGAAACACAAAGGATAAAAATACGGCAAAAAGTCCATATGAACAAAGATTCTTTTAAAATTAAAATTTGTGACTGAATAACCCGGAATTTATGCAATAAATCATGTGTTTTTGGTTTTATCTTATTGAATTTCTACTTTGAAGATATGTTATTGTTTGGAAGACTGTTTTAACTCATATTGATATAAATTGAGGATACGTATCAATAGGTAACTGGGGTGTAATCTTTATTTGAAGAAATGAAATCACTTGTACTGTTGTGTTTGGAAGATTATAGTTTGTGTCATAAATATTATTTTAAATGCCCACAGTGCTATAACATTTCTTGTTTGTTTGTAAGTCTCTTTCAAAATATTAATAAGGCGCACACTAAACTATCACATAAAGAAGAGGGTACTTTTCTCAGAATCTTACTTAAACTTGAAAACTCAGTTTTGTTGATTTCTCAGAAAAACCCACCACAACCCTATAATGTACTTAATATAGCATTAAGGTTGTAATCTGGTACATACCTTTCTGGGAATAAGTATCTTTCAATTAAACTAGTATTACCTTTGAGAAGACATACACAGGAATGGTTTATTAAATGATGAAACAACCTAATGTGTGCCTATCTCTCTCATTACTTCCATTTTGCCAACCTGTGTAAATACTTTTATTCAGCTTTTGACGTTTAATGATGGTGGCCTATTACTATTTATTTTTTAGGTTTTTATCATTTTGGGAAGGAAATCGTACTTTGAGCTAGTGTGGTTTATTGTGTAAGTTATTTGCTGTTTTTATTCATCTGGAATATGTTAGGCAATGCAAAAATACTGTAAATAAATACATCCTATGTAAAGTGATGAAAAGTTCTGTGAATCAAGAACAATGAAGAATGGCTATATAAAAATATTTAATAGTTAAAGAATATAATGGATTTAAAGGTGAAGAATGTATTCTAAAGCCAAATAATTTAAGCAGACGTTGCTTACTATATCATATTGAATTGAATAGGTCTTCATTCTGTTTGGATTCTTACACGATATTCTTTCAGCATTGTTGTGTTTGCCATATAATGGCTGCAATAAGATTTAGGATCCATTGGTTGTAACAGGATATAGTGGAACTGTAGCTATGGCAGTTGAGAGTCAGCGTTTCTCAGGATAGACGTTAGATGTGTCAACAATTGCCATCCAGCATCAACACTGAGAAGTTAAACTGAGGATCATCACTGTTTTAATAAGTTTTGCCTAATTGTTATCTAACTATATTGTGCTGTGTGCTAAACAGTCTTATATACTGAGTGCAAGCTGGACTTCTAATCAGACAATATCAGTAAGCGATGAACTGAAGAATAACCATACATGCCAGTGATACTGGACACAGCCAGATATGTATTTAATAGGGGTGTAAGTTACAGTTGGGTCGTAACATATTGCTGCTGTTGCATTATAAGTTTTAAAATTAAGAGTTACCATGTAAATGAAAAGATCACTGTTTTATTTACAATTTGTTCTGTGCAGTGATGTAAAGAAACAAAGATTTCATATCAAGTTCTATTTTTTATATTTAAAAAAATCATTTTTGTGCGAGGAATTTTTTTGTTCCTTAGATGATAAAATTGATATTTATGTATATAGTGGTTTATAGAATGAACAATGAACCAAGAAGAGTTTGGTTCAGTTTATATGTAGAGTTATTGGTGGCCTTTGCCACTAAATTACATCTTCCATATCATATTTATAATGTTAATAACTCTGGCTTTTAAAGTAAGACTTTAAAGACTTTAAAAGAATTGCTAGTGGGAATCACCCTACCATCACTAGTAGGACATCAAATTATAGAATAGTCATAATGGATAGCAGATGCATAATATAGGTTTTGACATTATGGGATACCATTTTTTTCATTTCATAGTTGACTTTGTAAAGTGTATTGCTTTTTCATTTCGAAGTATCTAATACGAGTCATTAGGGCAATGTTATATAACATTGTAGATTTTAAAGTAAAGATTGTGAATTTTAAAGTTTAAATGATATGAGGAATTGTTTTTACACAAATTATTCAACAAAATAATTTTGTTGTGTTTTAAAAATATTAATAACTGTCTTAAATTCATTTTGAAAGTAGAAGAAATATAGGTGCTTTATTAATCACTAAAATTGGTTGAATTTTAGTCTTAGAAGATTAACAACAAACTTTATCGCTTTGGTAACTCTTGCTAAATTGTAATGGTATGTGTTTCAGGACAGTCAGAATATTTTTCTAAATTTATAATCTGGTAATGATGAATTTTAAACGCTGAAAACAATATGCCACTAATTCCTCAAAAGTGAACATTATTTTAATTGCTTATATGACCAAATATATTGACACTAATATTAAATTGCAACTTACTGAACTGTTAATTTAAGAGGTTAGATACATTTATTCAGCAAAACATTCTTGCACTTTACATTTACTAAAATACAGATTCAGCTACCAGTGGTCTTCCCTTGTCTATGATTTGTGTGTTGACTAAACATTCAGTATGAAAATAAAATCGAATAGAGTTGTTCTAATTTTCCTAAATAGCTTTAAATAGATATTGATAATATAATTTAAGGCATAATTGGATATACACACGAAATTACTGCATTGTAGTTACTTTGATATAGTAAGTTCTGTTATAATGTATACTATGTTTTGTTTTACATAAATGCAAGCTTCCTTTATTTCTGCAATGAAATCAGAAATCAAATATCTTTTTTAAACATTAACATGTAATAAAAAGTATTTTATTTATCAAAACTGAAACTGAAAGCCAGTTGCTTCTCTTTAAAATCATATTTTAATGATTTGTTAGTATTATTAAAATTTAATTGAGGTAAGGATTATCATTTTATACAATGTTCTATGACATACTGCAGTAGAAATTCAATATAGTCAGATGCATCTTATATTCTAATTTTGGGTGGAGTAATGGAGGAGGAGTAAAATCTATTTGAAGTTTTTTTATTTAACAGACATCCTATCACACTCTGTATAACATGCAGTTACTCTTGGTTGGTTCATATGGCAAGTAACACTAAAAATGTAGAGAGTGGGACCATCATAAATTGCTGATTCACCATTAATCTTGACTATTTTGTAACATGAAATGCTGAAAAACAACGCTAAAATTTTACAGAAGAAATTACAATATTAGGACTTCAGGTGAGATTTTGGATTTAGTTTTCTTTTATCTATGGTAGTTTAATAAGTTGTTAACTTATCAGAATAAATTGTGTAAAATTTATGTTTCGTGTGACTTAATATATATTAATTTGATAATGGGAAACAGTTCAGAGGAATCTAGTCTTTATACAGTATTTTGCAATTCTGAATTCTTTTGAAGCAGCTATATAGGTTCTTAAGCAAAGTGACAAAATGGGATTTTCTCATCAATATACTGTTAATATATGAAGACATAACTGTACTATACTTTCATTAGGATATATTTCTTTTTTTCTATTTTTATGAAGCTTTGGGTTCAAGAAAATTGTGTTAATTTTGATAGTTAATGGATGCTAAAGACATAATATAATTCACCTTTTGAGGCATTATTTTTCATTTTAAATGGCCTAATTAAAATACATACATATTAGTATTCTGTTGATGTTTATTCAGAACTAAGACTTCCTATGCTTAGTAATAATGTACCTTATAGAATTAAATCCATTTGAACTTGATGCCATTGCCGCTGAATACTTTTTTCTAGTGTAGTTAATAAATTCTAACATTTGTATTAATTCCAAATTTTATTATACTCTAATAAGTAATGATGTAAATAATTTCAAAATATTTAGAATTTTAATGAATTTTTGATGTATTAAAATGGAAAAATGAAATTTTTATGATAAGCTAAATGAGAGTTGCAAGATCTTCTTGAAAATGTAGTTCATAGGAACTATAAGAGGATAAAATATTTTATCCATTTGTAATGTCTAAAGTGGAAAACCTTTAAATAATGGAATCATTGAATCTAGTATAAGATGGATAATTTTTGTTATATTTCATACATATCAACAGACATGCATTCATCTATGGAAAAATATTTATTATAATTAAATGTGGCACCATAAATGTTCTTAGCTTGTGAATGAAAAATTGTCTTAATATATTTATACACAGAGAGAGAGAGAAATGTACACATAATCTTGAACTATAATAATTTATAACTATACTTCTAAAGCTTTGTTGTGACTGAAAATATTTTAATAGTGACCTTCATAATGGCTTACAATGTTTCATAGAATAAATGTTCTGCAGGAAGTCATATCCATGATACATTATTTTAATTAGAGAAAAATTGGGTAGAGAAAATACGAGTTTTAGATGTATTTTTTTTGTATCCTTTTACTTTAATCTTTTGCAGCAGGTAAAAGGAGGTAACAAGCAAGCAGGTAAATATCTTTATCCTATCACTGCACTGTAAAAAATAATCTATCACAGTTTGGTAACAATTATGGCAGGATAAATCTACAATTATTTCTTAAGAATAAATATTATTTTGGTGGTTTTTTTGTCTTTAGGATTGGAATGATTTAGCTCAGATTTTTATGCCTTAGTTATTACTTGTGCTTAACTGAGATGCAATTGAACTATATTTCTGCTACTTGTTTTAAATGTGAACTGGGATATTTTGATATAAAATAACTTTCTGGGGAATTATATATTGTGCCTTATGTTCTGATATAGTATAATGATAGAATGCAATCTTATACAGGTTTAATAAATTTGTTTCCCAATAAGAATTCTTTTTTTTAAAGTATTTTTGTAGCACATATATGAGGAATGGGATTAAGCCATATAGTTTTCTACCTTGAAGTATAAAGAAAAGAATAAGTTTATGTACTTGTGATACAGAGTTGTTCCCATTTTTTAATCTTGATTAAGATGATTTTACATGTATGCTTCAAAAGGCTTTGTTTTGGTGAGTTGGCTTAAGCCAACTTCTAACCAATAGTGACTGCACTATTTATGATATTAATGCATATTGCTATAGTTCCATGAGAATAATGTACTTAAAAATATATTTCTGAATAGTAACTTCATAAATGGAATGATGTGCAAGGACTAAAGGGAAATTTCTGGGATTAAAACTTTGAGTCACAGGAATATAGGCCTCCCCCCCCACAAATGCACTCATTTTATTTAATTTTTAAAATACATGTAATTTGTAGAAACATTTCTGATCCTTACAGTAATGATATGGGAAAAATAACATGCCATTCCTTTAAAGCTAATGATATGAAAGTTATATATATTCAAGGAGATTTCAAAAAGGAAATGGGGATAATAAGTAGCTAAATTGTATTGAGTGTTTTAACTCTGTTGTAATATCTTGGTAGAATACTGAGTGCCAGTACATTTTTGTGTATAGCTATGCTGAAAATATTTTGAAGAGATTTAGCAAAGTATCTGTACTGAAGAAATACCTCAGTTTAGTTATCAAGTCACTAGGCCTGTCTTGCTATTATACAGAAAAAAGAGATTGTGTCAGGTAAGTGATTTAAGCAAACGTCTTTCTCTGCCTGAGTATTGATCTGCTCAGTATTGTGGAAAATGAAGTCTCCAGAAACCAACTTATGGCTAACATTGGTTTCATTTTAGAAATATGTAGATAGTTTATTCATTGATTAGTTTTATAACCATATTAAAAAATAATGGTAAAATGCAAGGTCTATTTAAATAGGTAAGAGAGAATATGATAAAATATATATGTGTTAAATGCAAACAGTCAATGTTCAGATAGTTGAATACATTGCCTTTACGCAATACCCCAATCTGTTTAATGTAACAGATTTTTAGCTGAACTGCCTTCTGCATAAACTTAGCTGTCCTGATAACAATGTATATGTTAGAGTCCAGGAGGAAATAGGACCAATCTATGACTCAGATGTTTTTTTGTTGGGAAGTACTTTTTAGTCATCCAGTTTAATTTTTTTTTATTTGACCAGTAATTCCATGTCTAGAATTTGACTGCTCTGATTTTGAGTGTCCAAATCTTCAAATGCAGCTTTATATATAGTTCCCAAACATGTCCAGGCTATGATTCAGTAAGCTAGTAGTGCCTCATATTATGGAAGACATTTCAGCTTTTAAAGCCTATTTGGGAATAGAATATGCCATTTCCCCTAGGTAGTATTCTCTGGGCTAAAATGATCTACTGGCCCGGTTCCCAGATTTTGTTTTGTTTTTTTGTTTTTTTAATTCATGAGGAATAAGATGGTATATTCAGCTTTCCAAGATAAGTCTTAACCTCCACTCAACAGGAAAAATAAAACAGGTTATTTTTTTATTTTAAACTCCAGGCATTCAGAAGGGATTTTCTGGGAGCCACAGAAGTATTGACAGGATACTTAGTGCCTACTGGCCATTCATTTTGCAAACGTGCCGTAACAAGTTGGGTATTATTTTTGTTGCCTATGAAACATTCTAGATCTATTGGTCAAAATATAATTCAAAAATAATTATTAATTATTTGCATGAAAATATTTATTTAAATCCATACATTTTTCAATTCAGATTGGGCATGCTGCTGATCTTGTCAGTTAAAGAATGTCAGCTGGCAGGTATTAGAAGATGGACCATATGTGCCATAGCCTCTGCCTTGTGGGATATCTTCCCTTCAGAGATTAGAATGACCCCAAACTTGTTGCCCTTTCATAAGGTTTTACAACTTCTTGTGTTCCTGAGCGTAGGGTGCTCAGTGTTTTGAAGGGCTCATTTCTTGGCTTTACTATTAACTGGCCAAATATATTTATTTTGATTATTGTTTATTGTTTTATTTGCTTTATAGTTTTGAATTGTACCAGGGTCATTTATTGGGATGGTGGCTGTAGAAATTGAATTAGTTAAAAAATAAATGTTACTACTAAAACAAATCCTATATCTTTTTAAATTATTGTGGGAATACAGTTAGTTAGTTTGAGTGACTTAAAATTTCTGGCAGGATTTTCAACTTTGGAAACTGAAAGCCCAATTTATTATTTTGGAAACTGAAAGTAACCCAATTTCAACAAGCTTCAAAAGAGATTGTCAAAATAGATGTGAAATGGGTCTGCTATCCAAGAAATACAAGGTTTTGGCCATATGCGTACGAAATCCATGTTGTTTTGTCATGTGGCTATTTTATTTAAAAAGTATTTAGAAATAAGCACAGTTTACTTTGTAAGCTTTATCCTTAAGGTAAGTGTCTGTAAATTAGGCGCTTGAAAAATTCTTACTTATATTTAAATTACGGTAGTATATAGAGTATTACCTACTTAATATAAACAGAATTTTATTTCAAGGGTTCCTTTATGGAAGGGAATTGATATAGCTGTAATCAATATATGGATTATTTCTTATCTGCAGAAGATATCCACAATAATTTATTAGATATAATCTTATACCAAGAGCCCACTTGTTTTCAATGTCACATAGTTGAGTAAAAAAAGTTCTGTCTTTATCTCTCTTTCTCACAAAAAAATTATTGCTATCTACATAAATTTCTAAACAAATTTCAATTGAATTTTTAATGTGTGTTTGATTTCAGTCACAATATATCGTACATGTGAATCTTACAATATTGAATTATATGAATGCATTATAAACTTTTGAGTTCAAGTTTGAGCTTCTAGATGAAACTTAGTTTAAGGGTTATCTTAAATTGTATTAAGTTATTCTTTTGCTTATGTTTATCATCACTATTCTTTTATTTGTAGTTTTATCAAATGTCTAGTCCAAGAATTGCTGTTAGAACAAATATATGATTTTAACCTGTCCTAATATTGTTATTGAATAATAATATTTTCAAGTGGAATAAATTTCCTAATTATATGACATTAAGGTATTAAGACTATAAAAGGTTCTTACACTAATATATAGAGCAAAAAAAAATCTGCTTTGAGCAACATCATTTTGGAATGCAAACAGATGCTATATGTTTCTATAAGCCATCCAAATACTATATAGTTGGCTAGTAAGAGGATTTTAAAAGATAAACACACATATTTGCAAGGCTCACATCAGACTAACAAGCATATTTTAAGTACAATAATATTTAAAGTGGCTCAAAGTTACCTGAGCCAAGTAGCATGGTTGGTATAAGAGCTGGTAGTGCCTTCTTTCCTACTGTTATAAGGTTAGAGCAGTGATAGTGAACCTTTTAGGGACCGAGTGCCCAAACTGCAACCCCAAACCCATTTATTTATTGCAAAGTGCCAGCATGGCAATTTAACCTGAATAATCAGGTTTTACTACCTAAAATAATGATAAACAATACAGACCAATTGTTCTAAGAAAAACATGATAAATGCACTTTTATGCCCCTTCATTTTTTTCTGCTTTTGCAATATTACGTTTAACAACAATAAAAAAGAACTTTTGTAATATCATTTCTCTTTCCCCCTCTCTGTCTTTCTTTCCCTTCCTCCCTCTTTCCTTCCCTCCCTCTCTCTCTCTTTCCCTCCCTTTCTCTGACTTCCTCTGTTTCTTTTTCTCTCCCCCATGGGGGGGGGAGGAGAAGGAAGCCCTGAACTGGTGTTGGGTGATGGGAATGATGTCTGAAGGCCGACGAGCCCAGGAGCAGCACATCCATGCTCAGCTAGCAGGGAGGCAAAGCATCCCAACGCAGGTAGCTCTGCAGGAAAAGAAACTGCTTTTTTTTGCTGAGCTGAGCTGCTGCAGAGTTGCTTTGTGGCTCCGCATTGTAATGGGATGCTTCAGGAGGAGGACAGGACCCCGTTTCCTCCATTGTGAAGCGCGCAAGTGAAAAAGTTCACTCAATCAATTCCAACTTCGTGAGATTTTTTTCACAAGAAGTTGGAATTGATTGAGTGAAATGCGACAAAGAAACGCAACAGAGAAATGCGATTGGAGCTGGGCTGGGGTGATGGTGTGTGTGCCCACAGAGAGAAGTCCGTGTGCCACGTCTGGCACGCATGCCATAGGTTCGCCATCATGGGGTTAGAGGTTATCTTATTGGCTGTTTTCTCTATAAATCAGGGTATAGCAAGAACTCACTAGATGCAAAGTTTTAATTTCCATCTTAATATTTATTTCAAAATATACATGTATAAAAAATGGTACAGTGGTTAGAATGCAGAATTCTAGACAAACGCTGTCCATAGGCTGAAGTTCGATCCTGAGGGACTGAAGGTTGTTTCAGAATTCCATCCTTCTGAGGTCAGTAAAATGAAGACCCAGATTGTTGGGGGGCAATATGCTGACATTGTAAACTGCTCAGAGAGTGCTGTAAAGCACTTGGGGGTTATATAAGTTTAAGTGCTATTGCTATTGCTATTAAAATAGGAATATAAATCTGTTCCTGAACAAAATCTAAACAATGGGCTGCATAGTCCTTATTTATAAACAATGTCTTGGAATTTTAATTAAATTATATCACTGTACAATATTCACTCAATGTTTACTTTCAGGTCTTTAATTAGGCTCTGATAGTACTAGAGGTTTCATCTCTTCTAAATTCCTGACATTTCTTTTTAAAAAATGAATATTAACACACATGACTTATCTGTAAATGAATAGGAATATAAAATTCAGCAGATTATTTTTTGCATGTTCAAAATATAGTTCTAGAAGTTCTAGAAATGTAGTTCTAGAAGCTATGCAATAAACATGTTAGAAAATAATGTGTGTGTGTGTTAATGTATTTAATATAACTTCTTCAAATCAAATTGAAAGTACACCATATGAAATGTGCTAACATAAATGGATTAATAATTTTTCCAGTTGTGTAAAAATATAATATTCAGTTAGTTGTAGCTAGTGAGATGCATAATATCACATAGTAATATTCCCAATAAGAAGTATTTAGAAACATAGCCTGCCTTTGATAATGGCGATGGAGTTTATATAATTATCAATAAATACTTTTAAGTAAACATATTTTTATTTAAATAATATTTTTAAAGTTAGGGTTATTTTTAAATATTTCCATAAAATGTTTTGTAAAAAAAAAAAGAACATTCCCAAACCTAACTTCTGAATGTATTGTGTTTGGTCATATAGAACTGAAAATAGATTTAACAAACTGGTAAATGACTGTTTCTTAGAAGTGCAAAATAAAGAAGATGAGTAAATACAGAATTTGATATGACAGAATAGTATAATTTAAAAGCTAGTGATGGTGACAGTTGTTCTTCTAGCCTGTCAATTCAAAAATATTCTGTAAAGATTTACAGCAATTCATTGAACTGTTTCATATTATAATTTGTGTGTATGTATGCATTTGCTTGATATTAAGTTAACGCCTGAAAATACATTTCAAACAACAAAAAGTAATTGCTTTATATGTATCTCCTAAAAAATGAAATCTGCATCTCTCTATGTATTTACATAAACAGAAAGGTAGGGTGTAGAAAAAGTAGAAATGTAGAAAACAAGGGCCAAAAAATTAATCAAAGCAACTGCATTCAAGTTTTATCTAATATCAAGATGGCACTTTAAAAAAATTAAAGCTTGCTGTGTAATAAATAGTGATTTTATCTATTAAATACTTTTGCAAATTGATAATTTTCACAAATTTGATTTAAATTGAATTTGCACTAATAAAACATCTGAAATAACAAACCTTAACAATCCTATCCATCAGCAGTTTGTCTAATTTCCTTTTAAAGATATCCAAGTTGAGCGTTTACGCTTTTTCATAGTGCTTTGTGCTAATTATTTTGGTTGCCCTTTTTCAAAATTTGCCATGTCTGTTTATATATCCATTATATTTCTATCATTTCTAAGGCAACAAAGAACAAATGTAGAAGTAAAAAATGTTATAAAGAAAAACACAAAGCAAAGCACAAAACTAAAGTCATTCATTTCACTCTTGCAGAAGATGTGTGTTTTAACTACTCTTCAGAAAATGTAGAAAATGAGGACCAAATATTCTTTTTGAAAGGGTAAAGTTTATAGCTTGGTTAGAATGCTCCATTAGTCAGAATGAGATATGGTTAAATGAATATACACTATATCAGATCTTTGAAACTTGAAAGCATACAGTAAACTAAAATAATAGAACAAGTTATGATGTTCAGAAAATAATAAGTACAATTACATCACAGTTCCTTGCTGAAATAATGCATGATCTAAAATTGACTAAATAGATTGTGTCAGACATGTTTTCTGGGAGCCAACTTTCTTGCAAAGACATCATGTAAAATAATTTTAGCAACTTTGGGAAAACCTTAGTAGTAGTTTAAGTATTCCATTCTGGTACAATCCACATTAGGATGGATGAGGTACCTACAGTTTTGTGATTTAATTGCCATTTATTATGTTCAGTCGCCCTCCTGTTTACAAAACTTGAAGGACATGTCTCATTTATAACTTGGGCACTTTTAGTATCAGTTTGATTTAGCACATTGGCAGTTCTGTTTTTATTCCTTAATACCAATAATTTTGTGTCTTAGGGTAATATTAATGATTAGACCAGGGCATAGTGTTATTTCATCTGAAATATTTCGTTTAATCACATTGGTTACTTATTAAATTCAAAGGGATTAAATTCAGGGCAAGTTTAGGTTTATATAAAGATAGGATGATATTTACAAGATTTAAAAAATAATAATTTCCTAATAATCTCCAGACTGGAACACTTACTGTTATATGTGAACCCAGTTGTTGGTGAAATGAGTTATGGCTAATGCCAAAGTAATTCATCATTATATTGCTATTAAAACTACGCTCTATAACTAACTCAGTCTCTTTAAAACCAGAGCTAAATAATTCTTAAAAACAAACATTTATTGCTTGAAGAGGAAAGGATCTTGGGGAACTTATTCTGTGTCTCAAGATCCCTCCCTGATCAATCACTATTAGTTTATAGTAACCTAAGGTATTCTTTTTTCAATGCATCAACATGGATTTTCAGTGCTTTATCTGAAAGCATTTATAAACAGGAGTTTACTGAGAAAAGGTAGCACACTTTTTAATTGTAACATAAGAATCCACTGTATCCTGTTCTTTAGTCTGTCTTTATATACTATGATTGTAACATTACTCAGGAGTCTTTGGAGAAGAGGGTTTATGTAATATACACTGCCTCATGTTTATTCTCTCAAAGAAAGCTATTAGATTAGGGAGATAAAGTGTTATTTTGCAAAAAGCATGTAATTTTCAAAAGTACTTTAGACATAAAAGCATTTTTAATGTTACTGTAGCCAAACTCTAAACCAACATTGCTATAGGATACATATAATCCTGGTCCAAAAACTCAGGAATTAATCATGGGGATTGGTGGTTGTTTCGGGTGATTAAATATCAAATTAGCTGTTGAGAAGAGAACCAGAAAAGTGACTAGTCTGTCAGTTTATTCTTAGCATCTTTCTTATGCTAAATTCCAATTGATTGTTACACGATATTGGTCATCTTATGTTCATTTTACAATTAGGCATTTAAGAACTGTGTCATTTAAAGAATATTTCTCATTACCTTCTTTAGAAGGTTTGACAGTGTTTCTATTGGGTTGGCTGCTTCTGTTATTTTAAATACATTTCAATTACCAATATCTAGGTTTCAGGAAGGTCAACAAAAAATTCAAATATTTTGCTGAATCTCACTCACTATATCATGTTCTCTGAGGTCAAATATAACTATAACTTTTTATGGCCACTCATCTCATATGAAGTGATTCTGGGCAGCTTGCAATACTTAATTCTTTTTTTTAAAGTTGGTTTGTTAAATTTCTATGGCCATTCATCTCAGTCAATGAGGCGGGGCATCTTACAATTCAAATATATAAAAATAATTAAAATAGTCATTATTAAAAATACAACCATCAATACAGGATAGAGTAAATAAAACCCAATGATAAAACCATCTTAGAATATAGAACCCCAAGATCTGATGACAAAACCAGGTCTTGAGGGACTTGTAATATATTAACAGGGATATTAAGCAGATATTGGTGCTGCATTTTTTGTATGCTACTCTTAGGTATTAACAGATATTTATGTTGAATTTAGGGATCATAATGTTACATCTTTGTTTTTTTCTGATGTTATTATAAACTGGGTCTTGGTGTCTCCCAGGAATATATGAAACTTATCCTGTTTCCCCCAAAATAAGATATCCCCTGATAATAAGCCCAATCGGGCTTTTGAGCGCATGGCAATAAGGCCAAGC
>JANHFK010003478.1:68304-79090 GCA_036250565.1 Sibynophis collaris | reverse complement strand
TCCGTACGGATTCCAAACACTGGGACAGCACCTCAAGGGCATCATTGGGGTGGTGTGGGGTGGAGATGTACAACTGATGCCAACAATAGGGCTGAGGAAGAAACCCAGAGAGGCAAATTTAGGGTAGGATAGGATGGGATGGGATGGGATAGGATGATAAGATAAATCTTTATTTTCACTTCTTTGTACACACTGGCAGTTGAATCCTTAATACACAGATGTGTATGGCTCTGCATGCCATTTCTGAAATAATAACAATAGTATCTTGAGGGGTCCTTGGTGTTCTCTGAGCTTGCTTGTTTTCATGCAGATGTTTCATGATCCAAATTAGGTAGCGTCATCAGTGCTAGTAAGGAGTGCTATTTGATGTCAGGGTTGCAGGAGGCCATCGCAGCTGAAAACTGAGCTCGGGAGCCTGTTTTCGCTGGCAGAGGGCTCGGGACATCACAGGCGCCCCTGATCCGAGTGATGTCGAGCTGGCCATACCCACCCTGGCCACGCCCACACACACACCCCGCACCCCCAAAGTCAAACACAACTCTGATGCAGCCCTCAGTGAAATCTAAGTGCCCATGGAGAAGAGACGAAGTAGCATCCCCTGTGGAGCGATTGAGATAGTAAGCAAAACTAAAGCGAGTCAAACAGTGGAGGGAGGCTGGATGCCATAAAGTCCTTTATCAGCCTTTCAAAACATTTCATAATGATGGATGGGAGGATAATCATTAAGACTCGTGGCTTGAAGACTTTTTTGGGGGGGCTGACAAAACGATGGCAGTCTTAAGTGTCCTGTTAGTACTTAACGATGTATTAATATTCTCAACGTTTTGATTTAGAAGCGTCAGAGGAGAGAAGAAGAATTGCACAAGCTCCTCGAAGAAAGTAAGTACCGTCGTCAATTCTCACGGTTCTTCTGTTCGTAAAATCTACCATTGCAAAGATCTTGCTTCCTTCTATGCCCGCTCCCACTTACCCCTGTTTCTTAATGTGTGGACTTTAACTCCCATGGTTGGCTGGGGAATTCTGGGAGTTAAGAGTCCACACGTCTAAATATTTGCTGTGGTTGAGAAGGATGTAAGTAGGCTAATCTGACAAACAGCAGTGGGTTTCAAGACTGCTTTTTTTTTTTTTTAGCGGAAATGTATCCCTTTTGTGACTTTGTACCCTTTGTGGTTTAGTCAGTGTGTATAAGTCAGTGTGGTTTATAGCTGCCTATTTTTATGTTTGGCAATTTTTAAAAAAAATGTAGCATCTCACTGGTCCGAGGTTGACTCAACCTTCCAAGGTCGGGTAAAATGAGGACCCAGATTGTTGAGGGCAATATGCAGATAATAATAATAATAATAATAATAATAATAATAATAATAATAATAATAATAATAATAATAATAATAATAATCTGTCAAGACTGTGGCTAAAAACATGGGGGCGAGGGAAGGACAGAATATTTCATTCTAAGAATTTGTTGCCATAGCTATTGTGTCAATTATGAATTGCCCCAAGTTGTTGAAAAATGGTGGACAGAGAATGGAATATAGAACATTGAATTTAAAATAATTATATCAGTTCTTACATACTACGTACCTTACATATACATATTTCCTTGGTGGACTTTCAAAAGCTTGGTATTGTTTCCTATCAACATGAAAAGTACCCCAGACCTTAAATTAACATGTGAGAGCTGCTTTTTATTTATGACTACCCACATATATACTGACTTCTCAAATTAAATTAATTTCTTAGGTGGTCAGTGATGCATTGCTTTGTCTATCAGAATAAATTTTAAAATTGTACCCTCTCAACTGGAGTTGACAAAAACTATGAAAGCATATCTGATTTTGTGCTGTTCATTTATAAAATATTTTTAAATGGAACATATTCAGAAAATGTAGTAATTCTTTGTCTATTATTCTTTAGTGTACTGAAATGCAATTTTGAGATCTGAAATCTAGAACTCTGTAATACAATATGTCTAATAGAAAACAAACTTATTCATGTCTTGAATATAGAATTCTGTGATAAAATGTATTTGAAATTAATGAAGGCCATGTCATCTTCTAGGATCAATTCTAGTTCTTTGTTAAAATATTGGTTAACAACCCCATATATTACATTATTTAAACTATTATGAGATATGTGGTCTTCACATTATTGTTTGGTGAATTTGTAGATTTTTTTTTACTTTCAAATTAGAATTAAATTTGTCTGTTCTTTTAATGAGGCAGGACTTCCCAAACTGTCATCTCATTTATGAAACACCCAATTTTTAATTTCCCTTTCAAGTAACCTGATCATTCAAGAGCAGGAGTGTCAAACTCACATCATCACTGCAGCGTCATGTGGCGTATTGGGACTTTCTTTCCCCTTCACTAAACCAGGTATGGGTGTGGCCAGCACGTGACACTCTAGACATTGTAAGGAGCATTTGTGCTCCACTGAGCCAAAAGTAATAATTGCTGTGAGGACTGCCTGTGGGTAGGTAGTACAAAGTCCAAGTCCTTATCAAAGGGCAAAAAAGGGTACGAAAATAAGAGCTTCAAAATAGCGGATGACATGTCAGTTAGAAGCAACGTAGGGACAAGGACTGGTGAGACAGCAATCCTCAAGACGGTTCCCCCTACAGGAGAGAAGCCTAAACATGGCTCTAAGGCAAAAAGCAAAGCTGCAGTAGCTCACAAGAGCTCTAAAGCAGTTCAAAAAGATGAGTGTTGCAAGAGACAAGGTTCTGGAAAAAATATGCGCTCAAGCTAACAGAAAGAATAACCAACTGTCAGAGTCACAAGGCAAGACAAGCCATTCTAATAGGCAGTACTCGCTGAGCCTGTCACCAGGGGGAACTGGAGAGCATGTTTCTCCACAAAGCTCTTTAATGCCTATCAACAGTGTAGGCCTGTGGGGTTCAATGTCAAACTTGTCAAATTCATTAGGGAATTCTGAGCAACACTGCAAGAGAGGCAGATCTGTTCCTGAAGCCACCTTCACACCAACGATGGCTAGACATAGGAACAGAGTCAATACTTCCAGATAACATGCAATCAATTATTGCAGAAGCCATTAGACAGGGCATAGCTGCAGGAATGCAGCAGTCCAGGAGAGCAACCTCAGTGGCCTCTGGTTTCTCTATGAACCCCAGTCAATGACTGGCTCCTCAATTCCAAGGGGAATTTCCTTCTTTCCCTGAACCCTATTCTGCAGCTGCATCCCAGAAAAGCCAATCTCCTCTCTCAGAGGAGGAAGAACAAAGGGAGTTGGACCTTTCCAATGATGATGGGTTGTTGCCCGACCAGCCAACCTTTACAGGGCTTTTCCAACAGCCCTGTTTAAGTCTATTCTTTTTAAGGCTAAAAATACAGCCCGTCTTGGGGCTCAAGCGGCAGATCCAGAACCATTGGAGGGCCCAACCATTGCAACTGACCTGCTCTTCTCAGAGCCAACCATGGAGACAGAGGTCATTCCTTTGCCCAAACTATTTAGAAATGTGGTCCAGAGGCAGTGGGCTTCTCCTGGGGCAGGCCCTAATCCATCATCTGCCAGCAAAAGATTTTACAATGTAAGACCACAGTTTGTCCGGTCGCTCCAGATACTAGTTGTGGATGCCCCGGTGGCGGCCTTGCAACCATCTTCAACCATTCCTGGTGAACCTGTGAAAAGTCTGAAGGCAGAGGATACACGGACAGAGAAAATACTGCAGAAGACCCATCAAGCAGCTGCATGGGCGGTTTGTGCATCGACCACTGCCTTTTTTTCAACAGGGCCTCTTTGCTCTGGCTTCGGCAGATTCAAGAGAGGTTCCCGGCGGTGGATTTAAGAATGCACCAAGACATCAATAAGCTTGTGGCAGCGATGCAGTTCTCTGCAGATGCCACACTCAATGCAGCTAGATTTGCATCCAAGGCCATTTCCTCTTCGGTAGCAGCTCGCCGTTTGCTCTAGCAAGCCAATGGCTGGCAGATGCCCGCCATAGGTGGCGTCTGGCCTTGGCCCCTTTCACCAGGGAGAAGTTGTTTGGAGAATCTCTGGACCCAATATTGGTGGAGTCCAGAGACAAGAGAAAGGTGTTGCCATCGTTTTCCAGACGAGGAGAACATACTTTTGCCAGCCCTCCTTTTGGCCTATGGATACAAGTGCGGGATTCCCCCACTCCCAGGGAAGCTACCGGGCGGCTACCTGGGCATTGCCCTCCCCTTTTATTCGCCGCTACAAGTTGGACGCCTTTGCCTTGGCGGAGGCGGCCTTTGGCCGGAGGATCCTGCAACAGGTGCACTTGGCTTCTGGGGCTCCAGTCTTTGATTCACCCGCCCTGGGACCGTAGGTTTGGGTATGACCCATGTCTGGCCTACTCTGCCATCCCACCGGAGAAGAGGCATTGTCTTACCTGAACGCCGTTTCTCAGTGGATGTAGAGTAGGCCAGCCCCGCCCTGGATGGCTGGAGCTGTCTCCTTGTCTCCCTCTTTTGGCGCTCCGCGCTGGGGGGGGTGTTCTCTAACCTATTCCTTAGCCTCTCTTTCAGCCGATTCTTCACCGAAAAACTGGAGAAAGAGGAGAAAGCAAGGGGGCGTGGTTTCTTAAATTAATGACTCAGTCTCTGGGCAGATTGACTGTAGCAATAACCATGTCTGGCCTACTCTGCATCCACCGAGAAACGGCGTTCAGGTAAGACAACGCCTCTTCCCCCACTCCCAGGGAAGCTACAATCCGAGGCAGAGACAACAGCAAGATAGGTCGGCTAGGGGCAGACAGTTGCAGTCCAAGCAGCCTTTTTGCGGTGGAGGAGGTTGGTCCTTTCATTGCCCCAAGTAACTGCAAGTCCAACCTTCCCATCGGGGGCTGCTTGGATCTGGGTGAGGTCGGGCCTCTCCCTTGAATTCCTCTCCACAACCCCGAGGTTCTTTATCCGCTGCTCAGTCTCTAGAGACATTTCAAAGAAGTCCCTCATGGAATCTACCATACAGCACCTGCCGGACATTCAGGTGATCCAGTAGGTCTCAGAGGGCCAACTAGAGCAGGGATTTTATTCAATCTTTTTTGTGATTCCAAAGACCTCGGAGAGGTGGAGAGCTATTCTGGATCTCAAGAATTTGAACTGCCACCTTGTATACCAGTGATTCAAGATGCAGTCAATTCAATCTATCCTGGGGAGTATTCGGGAGGCCAACTTCCTCACATCCATTGATTTGACCGAGGCTTATCTACATGTGCCCATTTTGCCACTACACCAGTAATATCTATGATTTCAGTATGCTAGCTGCCACCACTAGTTATACAGCCCTGCCGTTCGGCCTCTTGTGAGCACCAAGGGCATTCATGAAGCTACTGGCTGTGTTGGTGGCTCATCTCCTAGCTCTGCCCGTGCGTGTCCAGTGTTACCTGAATGATTTTCTGATCCAGTCTGGGTTCTCTATAAATATAGAGAAAATTCACCTGTCACCCACGAACTGCTTGCTCCATCTGGGAGCCGTCATAGATATGGTTGCATGCCAGGTCTATCTATCCCAGGAGTGACGGACTAACCTCAAGGACTTGGCAGGTTGGGTCAAGAGAGAGCAAACAGTGCCCTTAGTCCTGCTCTCACAGCTCCTGAGCAAGATGGTGTCCAGTATTTCCATCATTCCATGGGCAAGCCTGCATACCAGAGATCTACAATGGTTTCTTTTACCTTTCCAGACAACAGGCAGGAGCAGCTCGCTGGCCAACATCCACCTCCTGAGGGAGGTGATCTAGTCCCTCAACTGGTGGATGTCACTGCCCATCACCAAGGCAGCCAGTTCATGGAGCTAGAATGGCTTACTGTCACAACAGATGCCAGCCTCTTCAGTTGGGGAGCTCATCTCCAGTCGCAGTTGGCTCAAGGGCAGTGGACCCAGATGGCCCGGACCCAAAATATCAATTGCCTGGAGCTCAAGGCAGTCCATCTAGCCCTCCGACACTTCCAGCTATTAGTCTCGGGCAGACACATTCTGGTATTGATGGACAACATGGCAGCAAAGGCATACATCAATCGTCAAGGGGGTACCCGGTCCAGGCCCCTCATGCAGGAGGCCAGGCGGCTGGGCTTCTGGGCAGAGCAGCACCTGCTATCCATCACGGTGGAGCATATCTCTGGTGTGTCAAATGTGCAGGTAGACTGTCTCAGCAGAGCTTCAATCGACTACGCGGAATGGCGCCTACACCCATCTTTATTCCAGGAACTGACGGATTGTTTCGGCCTCCCAGGGGTGGATCTATTTGCTACCCCAGGCAATTCTCAGCTACCAAGGTTTTATGCCAAGTTTCAGGCACGGGGGAGGGGATCAATGCTGTCCGCACTCTGTGGACTCCAGGACTTCTGTATGCCTTCCCTCCTCTCTCCCTTATTCCAAGGGTGATCAGGAAGGTCCTGGCAGAGAAGGCGGAGGTTCTACTCCTGGCCCCCCATTGGCCCAGGACACCATGGTTTGCCGACTTCATAAACCCTATTGGTAGCTTGGCCTTGGAGGATCCCACAGAATGAGATCTCCCTCAGCCAGGGGGCTTTGGTCCATCCGGACCCACAGTGGTTCCAACTGACCACCTGGTGCTTAAGTGGAGCGTTCTGAGGGGGGGACATTTTTTCCTCCAGGGTCATCAAGACAATACAAGCCTCTAGGAGGCCTTCCACTGAATGCATATACAACGCCACTTGGAAGGCTTTTTGTGTCTGGTGTGCCAGGATGAGTATTCCTCCCATGGAGGTGACCTTAGCCAGATCTTGGAGTTCCTCCAGGGTGGACTAGATAAAGGGCTATCGCCCAATACTATCTGGAGGCAGGTGGCGGCCCTGTCCTTCCATATTGGTGTGCGGGTGACTGGAGTCTCTCGCACAGCATTCCATGGTCCGCAGATTCCTCAGGGGCACGACCAACTAGTGTTCCCCGGTGGTGCACAGGTATCCTACATGGGACCTGTCCAATGTCTTGAACTCCCTCATTGGCGCCCCATAGAAGCCATTAATATTGGCCAACCTGTGCTTCCTTACAAATAAGGTGGTATTCCTTGTGCCATTACATTGGCCAAGAGCATGTCTGAGCTGGCTGCTCTGACAGTGAGGAAGGACCTGTGTGTTTTTCACACACAAAGAGTGATTTTATAGTTGGACTCTCCCTTCATACTCAAGGTGAACACCTGGTTCCACAGGACACAGGAACTGATATTGTCTAACTTCTGCCCTGACCCAATCCACCCTTTGGAGAAGAGGTGGCACACCTTGGACGTGAGGAGGGCCCTCGGTATTTATGTTAAATGGATTTCCGACCTAAGGAAAACAGAGTCCCTGTTTGTTTCGTTCCAGCCAGCCACACCTGTGGCGTGGGCAATGCAGGCCTCTATAGAGGAGGTGTGTCAAGCAGTGACTTGGTCCTCTCCATCCCCTTTCATCAAGCACTATAAATTGGACATCTTCGCCTCTGCGGAAGCAGCATTTGGCAGGCAAGTGATTCAGGGTGTTCATACAGAGGAGGGGACCGGACTAGACTGCAGTCCACCCGTAGGACAGCCCACTTTGGTATGTCCCATTCCTGAATGCTATCTCCACCACTATGGAGAAGGAGCGTTGGTCTTACTTGATACACTCCTTCTCGTTGGGTGGAGATAGTATCCAGCCCCACCCTGAAGACTGCCTATTCCTCAATCCATAAAGGAAAGATCTTCAAGCAACACATCGGGTCTGTCACTTCGTCTTCACCAAAAGCTGGGGAGCCTTAGCAACAGAGGTGTATAGTCACAGTTCTGACAGACCCAGTCCAGTTAGCTAAGCAGACAAGGTCAACCCATTCCTGGATGCTATCTCCACTCAACGAGAAGGAGCGTATCAGGTAAGACTAACACCCCTTCTCTTTAAATCCAACTTTATCTCTTTTATAGCATAATTATGTTTATATACTTTAGAATTTTCATCAGTAAGAATCACCCTCAAATACTGTACTTTTTCTGCAACTTTAAAATCAGTTTCCAATTTCTTCTGGTGTTCCACATTCATATTCTTTGTCAATATAATCTGGATGTTTTGATCAGTTATTAACAGTAAATTGTTTCTTAAAACTCTAAGACCTAGACAAGTAAGCTGCATTTGCAGAAATGTATCAAATTTCTTACAATCTTTCAACACTGAAAGGAGTAGAAGACAAAATTCCCTGTTATTTTCTTAGTGTTAAATGCCACTTGCATACTAATTTTAATGATGTTTTGAAACTGTCAAGAACTTCCTTTTATTGGCTGCTGATTCTGGAGCCTTTTCAGTGAAAATCAGATATTATGAGAGAGAAAAAGAGATTTTAAACTTGAATGTTAGTTAAACTAAGCACCTCTAGTTTGCATGTTATGGTAACTTAAATCTGAAACCTACAAGTCTTTGTATTCCCAAATACAATGTATTTATATAATTTGCAGACAATATACATTCTGCTCCAAATATGAGAAAAGTAAGAAATGGAAGATGATAAAATGTGTTCTAAAATTTGAAAGAGTAATTGTAAATTGATGTGCTCCCCCCACTTTTGGCACACAATGGCCCGTGGGCCAGGTAGGCCCGTTTTTCACCCTCCCCAGGCTCATGAGGCTTTCCAGGAAAAACAGCCTTCCCCACCCACTCCAGAAGCCCTCTGGAGGCAGGATACAGCCCATTTCCTGACTTCTGGTGGGCCCAGAGGTCCCAAAAATTAGCTGACTGGTACGCACATAGGTGCTGGAGCTGAGCTAGGGCAATGCTCACGTGCTCACAGATATAGCTCCTCGTGCCATCTGTGGCACGCGTGCCATAGGTTCGCCATCACGGTGACAGACACTGAGCTTGGGTTTTGCTAGTTCTCTTTTTAAAAAATATTATAAAATCTAGAATGTTTGCATATTGATAAATAAATAAAGAGTACTACTACTCTGTAGAGAGTGAGGGAGCTGGGAGCTAGCCTTTATTGGAAAGGCTTATATACAATTATATCATTATAAGAGTTTAGCTGCATTTGAGCTTATGTTTGACTGCATAATAGGTAATTGATTGAAATAAAAAATAATAGTTAGATATAATATTATAATGTGCTTCATTTTCCAATGTTAGTTTTTCTCTGTAGCTATTGTTAAGCTTTTTGTTATTAGTATTCTAAAAGATTTTTAAAAGAAACATTTCAATAATAATCATGAGAAATCCTGAAGTTTCATTATCATAAATATAATGAGATTTCAATAGAAGAGAATATTTGCCACTCGGGGTTGAACTGATATTTGTTTTATTTATTATGAAGTCTGATGTGTGATGACATGTAATTCAAAAATTTGGGAGTTAAGCAATGTGTACAGATAGTTCTGTATTATTTGAATAAAAAGCATTTTCTCTAGCATATAATTATGCCCCATGCTATCTATTAAGTTCAATCTGTGTCCAGTCAAAAACTAGCTAAGGGAAATATATGAGATGTCCATATAAAACCATATTGGTCATATAACATGGTTCCAAATTCATCAGTGGGATGGTCAGCAAATTGAGTTTTATTTGGAGCATAATAAACCAGTATCTTGATAGAGTAGGAAAAAAGGTTTTTTTTTTCATAATTAGAATAGCAATATTCTTGCATTACAGCAGGTTTTTTTTAAATAAAACTGATTATTAGTGGATGTTTAAGAAGGTATCTTGTCTCTTTTTATGGTTGGTATCTTGTAGGAATACAGTGTTGGGTTAAATCTAATAGCTTTTCGTAGCAGTTTCCAAACTGTTAAACCTCAAGGATAATTTATTTAACTGGCACAACTATAAAAAGGAACAATTTAAAGGTATAAAATATCTATGTAAGTCATATCTATATAAGTCATACATATATTTCACACTCGTATCGATAACCACCTGTTTCCTACAGCAGCTAACAGTGAAACATAACTCTAAATATAGTTAAAATACAAGTTTCCAATAAAGGCTAGCTCCCAGCTCCCTCACTCTCTACAGAGTAGTAGTACTCTTTATTTATTTATCAAATTTATTTATTGCCCATCTCAGTTCAGGCAACTTACTATTAATAAAATAGTGACCTGGCAAACAGTGGCAAAGTAAAGTAATAAAACTACAAAATGAAGATGTGAATAAAACATAATTAGAATTATGAACAAAGATAAGACTAGATTAAATGATTTTGACTGAAGATATAGTCATTAAATTGACTCATTTTTTGAGGAAAGATTAGCTAAATAGCTAGTTAATGTTAGTTACAGCTTATTTTTCATAAATGATTAAAATAGCAAATATTATGGTCAAATAAAAGCAAAGCAGGGAAAAACTAAAGAAATTGATAGCATTACAGACTAGAGAGAAGTAAATCAGATAGCAGACATTGCCAGTATTGAACCTAAAATCAACTTACATCAGTCATAATCAAAATTTGGCAACCTTTCTATAGACTTACTAACAAAAATAGAGCATTATCGTTGTCCTACAACTGAAGTGGGAAGTTAGCAGGGGCCTTAATAATTTACAGCACTATGATGTATAAGAAGGACAGTATATGCAAAAATGTCTTGATTGCTGCTTATAATCTTATGGCAGCGTATTATTTAAACTTTATTTCAAGACCATTGATAGCAAAGCATCGAGTCTATACAGAACAATGAATAATAGGTAAGGATTCATTTCATTTATTAGAATATTTGCTTCTCTCTGTGCAAGTCCTATTTAGACTTGCAATTACCATGTTTCCCCGAAAATAAGACATGTCCTGATAATAAGCCCAATTGGACTTTTCAGAGCATGTGATGAACTAAGCCCCCTCCAAAAATAAGTCCTCCCCCCCACTA
>JANHFK010003478.1:41536-52124 GCA_036250565.1 Sibynophis collaris | reverse complement strand
GATTACATTTATAAGAATAATATGAGTGCTGCAATACTGAAAAGAAATCACTAGACTGTTATATGCAACTGTATTACTCCTATGCAATTGTAATTGTATCAAACGATTGCCATGTATTCTAAATGCAATCAATATTTCAATTGGTAGAACATATAGATTCCTTACATATTCCCTTCTTTTTCATCTGAACTCTCGATAAACTCGCAATATATTCTATGCTTTTCAGATATATTGTATATTAAAAAAAGGGTAAAGGAGTCACTGAGGGTTTTACTCCGTTAGTTGCCAGCTATAGGGGGCATCATCTCCATTTCAAGGCCATTGAGCCAGCACTGTCCAAAGATATTTCTGCAGTCATGTGGCCAGCATGATATCATGGAGTGATTTATCTTCCCACCAAAGTGGTACCTATTTATCTACTTGCATTTGCATGCTTTTGAACTGCTACATTGGCAGGAGCTGGGATGAGGACAGGAGATCACCCGTCGTAAACTCCCTCTTGGCCCCTACTATTTGGGGTGCCACAAGGCTTAATACTCTCTTCTCCTATTTAATGTCTACATGCTGAGTGATCTAATTATCATTATGGGTAGGAGGGCTATCATCTATTCCCCTGATGAATTACCCAATCCTGTAAACATTTTATCTTGATGCCTGGAGGCTGTGAGATTTTAGATTGGGAACAACAGGCTTCAGCTGAATCCAGGCAAGATTAAGTGGCTTCAGATTTGGGGGCCTTCCAGTTTTAGGACTCTGCCACCTTTGGTGTTGGATGGGGTGGCACTGTCCCAGAAAACTTAGTGAGATATTTAGGGTCCTCCTTGACTCACAACCACTGCTTGAAGAGTAGCACATGTGATTAGAAGGGCCTTTGCACAGTTTTATGTTGTGTGCTGGTTAGTTGCTATCCTGTTCCTGGATTGGGGAGGGGGCTTTGTTCACTGTCACTCATGTCCTAGTCACCTCCTGTTTGGACTTCTGTAAGGTGCTCCACTTTGGGCAGAGTATATAAAAGCTTCAGTTGGTACAAAATCTAGTGATCTGGACACTTATATATGCCCATTGAATGGTACATTACCACTATGCTTCACAAACTGTGTTGGTTATTATTTTATTTCTTGGTCCAGTTTAAGGTACTGTTTTTGATCTTTGGTACCCTTCATGGCATGGAGCTGGGTTTTATAAGACACCACCCTGATTATATCTACTCGTCTTATATCTACTTGGTGAGACCCAGGAGGTGGATCTTCTTTGCCATGGACCATCTTATTGAATATTCTCCCCCTGGAAGTGAGGTTAGCTTCATCCCTGCTTGGGTATGCCATTAGGCCTAGTAATCCTAGGGAACAGGCATATCTTGCTATGGCTCTCTTCATATGGTTAACATCCTCTTGGTGGGGTGCTTTTTATAATTTGTGTTGTTTTTAATGATGACTGTATATTTATATATATCTATATATATAATTTTCTTTGAAATTAACTATTGTATACTGCCCAGACTCATGATTTTGTAAAATGGAAAGTCCTAAAAAGATAGATATGGATGGATGGATGGAAACAGGCAGATAGACAACAATATTCATACAGTTCTAATTTACATATAGGTTTGTATTAATGACATAACAACCAGGAAAAGATTACAGTTGGAGGTTGGGGAGGACAGGAGCAGGATGTGGAGGGAGAAGGTGGGATTTTCTCTACTCCATCAGTCTAATCAGATAAAATACAATAGATGCCTGTCAGAACAATCCAGTTAAAGTACTAGATGTAATCATGAAAATTTACTCTTGCCATTGTGGCCATAGTGGGAACTACCAATATATTTCACTGTCTATCCTCATAACCAGAGCTAAATTAAAGTTTAAATAATTCAATGCAGACAGAAACATAAGCTCATTTTCCTGTTTATTGTCAGTCACCTCCTTTTATTGCCATTAGGGACATCCATGCCACATTCTTCCATTTCCTGCTCAAATCCAGAGGGTCACAGGATTTTTCCTAGCCTAGATTTGGGAACTGCTGGAAAATGCTTCATACATAGTCCAGATACATAATGGATATTAATGGTTATTTCTTCTAAAGGGTATCAGGAACTCCAGAATCACTCCATGGTGGTAATGGAAGAATAAATTCTTATAAATTTAGTTGGAACACTGAACAATGGGTGAAGTTTTTATTTTCTGAAAACAATTTCAAGAAGTAATAAAATATATTTGTTTAAGAAATCAAAGATCCATATGTTAGTATTATATTCACCATCAAGCAGAGGTGGGGGTCACATACTGTAACAACAGGTTAGCCCAGAACCAAAAATGTGAGCGTGCGAGCACTCTTGCTTCGCATGGGTGTGCCGTTCGCCATCAGGTGCATATACATAAAAACAAAGGCCAATCAGATACCAGGGCAGTGATGATTAACGTTTTAGGCTCAATATGTCAAAACTCTGGATAATGCATAATTTGACTTTGCTGGCATGTCACCCTGTTCAAACAAACAAAAGAGAAACAATTAACTTTTCCCATATAGACCACTCTGAACAATGGATGAAGTAATTTCTGAACAGAAGTAGAGACCTGGGCCTTGACTTAAGCTCTAGTATCACTGTGCCTACTCAAAAAGGCTGACTTATGCCATTCCCCAAGGTGCAGTTGCCCCATGGCCCAGTGCTCCCCAAGAAGTGGCTGTGCACCATTTACCTTCAGGCAGTGTTCCTTTTCTTTTTAAAAAAATATTTTTATTATACAGTTTTCTTCATTTTACATCACAGTTTCAAAATTTGCAACAGTGATATACCGGTATATATCCACTTTTTTTTTTACGTTATATATTCTATTATGTCTCCTAATATACAGTATCATATTCGTAACTATTGTTTCCATATTTCTAACACAAATCTCTATATAATTATTTTTCTATGTATTTTATTTTACATTTTTATAACATCCTATCATAATATTATTTACAATAAATATTCTATCATTACACTTATATTTATTTCTAAATTCTAGTCCGTTGATCGTCTTTCATTGTTACTTTTCTAATCTTTTCTAATCTTCAGGCAGTATTCCTTTTCGGTTGACAGCCCCCTTCCCCCACTCCCAGTCTAGCTGAGGCTGCTCCGAGTCACATGAGGTCTTCGTTCTTGAAACAGTTTGGGAGAATGCTGTTCTGCAACCTCTGCAGCATATGAAAGCATGTCCCTGTCCCACATAATTTTCAGAGGTCAGGAGACCATTGAGTTAGGGAAATGGAAACCATCAGGTTCAAAGACAGAAATGAAAAGTTAGCTCCAATGAATTTAAAAATTGAATTCAAGTAACTAGACTTATGATTGATGCAACCATATTATAAACAATTGATTATTCTTCATAAAATATTTTCAAGAAGCAAACAGTATTTTCCAGTGAAAATATTTTAATGTAGAATGACTAAAATGAAGACAGTATAATTTTAATGATTGGACTAATAGTAATAATCACAAGAGATTTACGTCTCTTATTAGCATGAAATCACCAGACAGATAAATGCTGTTAGTGATAATGTTTTATGACATTTTATGATGACAAAATTGCTAGCTAATACCATAAACCTTTATTATTTGCTAAAAAGATTTAGAAGATTTATTAAAAAGTATTTTCCTATTCTACTGACTACTAACGGAATTGTTTAAATATATCAGGGACCTTACATTATACATTGAAGTATTCAAATTATATTTGAGTATTTATGCTCAGTAGTATTTGTGTAATTGTATTTGTATTTGTATCTTTTAATACAGGCATCCATGTCTTTGATTTCATAGATAAGTCTCTAAATCTCTTTAAGAAAAATTCTCTTTAAGAAAAATAATAAATTGTACCAAATTAAGCATTTTCTCCTTTTTTAAAAACTCAGTTTATAAATCTATATATGTAATGTCCATTATATAAACTCAAATGTTCTTTTGATTGTCATGTTCCATAGTTTCATTATTACAATTATTTGACACAATTCTCAATTGTAATTTTACATTTAATTTTCAAATATGTTAGAGGAAAATGCCATATTTTTCTACCATTTCTCTTTCAATTCATTGAAAGGGAATTAACTATTAAAATTTCTTTCAGAAAAGCACAATTTTCAGTGATATTATTTCAGATGTATGATTTTTTCACTGATGTGACAATTTCATTATTCTCAAATAGAAAAGATTCCTTCTGAGCAATGTTTGGAATGAAGAAATCTTGATTTCACAGTTCTGCCTTTATTTCTTCACTCATGCCTCTAGTGTATTTCTACAGTTATGTGGAATTCCAAGGAATTTTTTAAAGTGGGATATTTTTTTATTAAGACCAGCAACCAGCAAGTCTCAATAGACATTAAACAAAATCTAAAACTAGCAATAGAGCAATAAAAGTAATATAAATAACAATAAATGAAAGAGCCAGTATGTGATCATAGCATTTGAAGAAGTATGTATAGTGAGAGTACCTAGTGAAAATGAATTGCACAGCCTAAAAACGTAATTTAGAGGACATTTATAAAATTGATCCAAATATATACAAAATAAAGGAGAAATTTTTTTTAAAAAAGAAACTCATATGTCTGACTCTATTTTAGTTATACCAATTTTTCAACAAATTAGTAGATATAAGGCTATGAGAAATAGCCTTGGTTTTTCCTAGCAAAAGTGTGCTGCTTCTCTTTTTGGAAGAAGTGTAGCCAATGTCAGTACTAGTCATTTTATAGTCACAGTCCTCTTTAATTCTCCTAATTCCTTTTTAAATCTGTGATCATTTAATATCAGGGGCAGATCTAGAAATGCTGCATTATAGTCTTGTAGTGGGAACCCTTTACTGTATATGACTGAAATTTCCACTTGTTTCCTCTCTAAAATTGTAATTTTTAATTTTTGGAGCACTGCTGTATACAAAACCAAGTTGCTCAATACAGATTTGGTCAAAATTCTCAGGTTGCCTACCTGATCAGCACACATTAAAAAAAAGAAAAAAAGCATCATAAAATAGTGCTGTACTAAAATATAGTCAGTAGATATTAAACACATAATAATTGACATTTTGGATCGATAACTATAAACCTTGTTTAACTTTCTCATAGTTCAATCTAGTCTTAGCTGTAAAATCCTGAGATTTTCTCCTATCTCTTGCCCATTCAGTCCAGATATATGTCATGTTTACCTCTGATGAAACCGTATGTTCAGAATCACTTCAAATAGTCTTCTGTTTCTTTCTTGCTAGTGAGAAGATTAATTTTAAGAAGATTAAGAAATTATGTGGTATTGTTTTGAAATCAAATATACTATTTTCTGATAAAAATGGATCAATTACAAAACTAACCATAAGAGCAAAACTAAGAGTAAACCAAGTATCTATTCTATACAGTTCCCTGATTGGATACAGACTTCCAAGAAATTAATACTTATTCAAAATTTAATCAATTAAGCTAACAATTCCTAAATAGCACTTATAATGCCTGGAATTTACTAGCTTAGAAAATGTCATAATATGTTTGATATGTAAAATGCATCTTGCTCTCAAAAATGATTTGTATTGATAATTAAAAATAAAGCAGGTATTGATTATTTGTAAAGATTATATCTTTTGGAATATACCTAGAAATTAATTATGACGATATCACTATCTCATTCTGGTTTTGTGAATTTTATTTCTTTGTCATCCACCATAATATTCGTATAATTATCAGGTTTTCAGTGTTGTCTTTCTGAATTGTGTTGTCTATTAATTATTCTTTTAAATCAAAGACAGAGACAATAATATATGTAAATGCAATAATGTAGTTGTTTATAAAGTAATTTTCAATCAAAACTGTTCCTCTTGAAAAACCTAAACTTTATAGCTGGTTTATAGTTCTTTTATAATCCCCATATAGAGTAGAAAGATCCTTATTGTTTTCCATTTAAATTATTGTTTTCATTTATTCATTTTTAGTTTGTTCATTTTGATTTTAATCATATTTTATCTTCTTGATTGAGCCATTTAGAGACCTTTGTAACAGCAAACGTTTCCATTAACCTCTGACAGTTATTTAAAAAATATTATACATATAAGCTATCGAAATATAAACAATTTCTAAGAACTGCTCCATGGATTCTGCTTATACATCTTTGTAAGATTAATTATTATTTGAGCAGGCATGAATGTTGATCAAATAAAAAAATGAATTATATCAATTTACCAAAAGATTTTTATAACCAAAATGTTAGTGAAAATGTTGGAAATGTTACCTCATATGAATTCTTAATTAAGAAAACAAACTATTAGAACAAATTGGAAAGGAGACAATGAAATAGTAATTATACTTTCTAGCTTTAGACCTTAATTAAGCTTTTTGATAATTATTGTATTTATTAGCAAGATATGTTGGAAATTGGAAAAACTATAAAAGTAAAGATATAAATTAGAAATTTTGCTTAGAAAGGTGGCAATCTTAAAATAACATTCTTTTAGATATTACAATAGTTGGTTTTTCCTCTAGTCAGAGACAGGCTGCCTTTTGACCAATGGTAGAATGTTTTATTAATTCTGCAAGTATGAGCTCTTTTAGAATTTCAGAACTATAACTCTAGTATTTCACTGAATCACTCTTTCTCAGCCAAAACCACCTCACAGGGTGGTTGTTATGGGGAAAAGTTATCGAAGGTAAATGCTATGTAACTTTTGTGAACTTTGTTGAACTTCTGGAGAAGAGGGAAAATATATCATTTAAGCCAGGCATATTCAACTCGTGGCCTTGGACAGCTAATAATGTAGCCTGACAAGATTTTGTGTGATTCATATACATTAGCTATATTATATGTAGCTCATGTATCACTCACACACACACACGGAAATATTGAAAAAAATTCTCCTTCATTTTTCACAGGTCAGAACAATAACGCCAATGTTTTCAGTGATAGCTTGCTTTTTAAATATTGCATTTAGCAGATCAGCATCTAAAGCATATATAAGAACTTTCTATGATAGCAAATAAGTATTTCAATTAAATTTTATTTTCTTCCTCTGGTTGTATACAGTCATTAAATATACAAATTTAAATATATTCTTAAAACTTATGCTAGTAAATATATTTTCTGTCTGTCAGTATCAAGTATATTATGATATTCACTTCTTAACATGTTCACAAGCAAATTAAACACTTTAGCTGATCTTTTGATGTTATGAAATAAATAAGTTATTGATTCAATTTGAAAGCCCTCTTACAAAAAAAATCTAGCTGGCAATTTTTTAAACTAGTGAAAGATCTGTTATTAGTCAAAATTTGTATTTTAAAAAGTTTCCCTATTTTTATGTAACTTTCATATCTATCATATAGTAATTTTTAGCTTTTCTCTGTATTTTTATTTGATATTTCTAGTTTATAAATTTAGAATCTATAGTAATTTCAACTCTCAAGTTTGTTTGTTTTTACATTCCCACTTCTCAGCTTCTCTTTCTGAAAAGTCAACCTCCTTTTTCATTTAATTTAAATTATCTGTATTCTGAATGAGAAATGAAATCCCAAATTTGAAAATGAATAATTGAATGAAAGCCAATTTCAAAGTTAGGAATAATGCAGTAAAGGAATATATTAGGACAAAAAGTATGGGTTTATATTAATGTCCAAATAATTTTGGTTTTATATGCTTGTTTGTTTGTTTTTAATTTACCCCTTTAGCATATTCTTTCTTCACTTACATGAAACGATAACTGGATTAGTTAGATCTGTTATGCATTCTGGAAAACCTTAAGGCTAAATTGGGAATGCTTCCAAGGTATCTCTTAAGTAAATTAAGTTTTAGATTGTTTTGATGAGGTATAATTGGCTAAACAGGACAGTTAATTTATGTTTTATATTCTAAAATGTAGGCTTTAAAGAAAGTATGTTACCTTGATAATGCAATGTCTTCAGTGCTGGAGGCATTTACTTCAAATTTAACTACAGTCTCCATATTTTATAGGGTACCAAAATATAATTCTTTGAGGAGTTAGTAGTATTCCATGCTTTGAAAAGGTTTTGCAACTAATGGCCCTTCCTATCAAACAAGTGAGATTTTGATCAAATTATGAACTAGGTTTTTACTTAAATAAATACATATAAATTGCTGTCTTTTTAAACATCTAGATTTGATCTAGGAGTATTATATGTATCAGGGAGATGTAATATTATTTATTGCACACTAATTCTGCTGCCTACTGCCAGCAGTTCAGCAGTTCAATTCTCACTGGCTAAAGGTGGACTCAGCCTTCTAACCGTCTAAGGTTGGTAAAATGAAGACCCAGATTATTGGTAGCCAATAGATTGGAAGAAATCATTATACAATACAAAAAAAAAGAGGAAATGTAACAGTGTTGTACAAACTAATGTAAAGTATCCTTAATTTCACATTCTAACTAAGGGGTGTCAAACTGGATTTCTGTGAGGGCCGAATCAGTATTGTAGTTCTCCGGGGGGCAAAGACTGGATGGATGCCTCCTGCAGCACCCTGCTGGCCAAAATGGGACCCCCCTGTGCCTCACTTTCGCCCTCCTCCTCCTCCTGCAGCACTCTGCCAGCCAAAAACAGACTACGTGGAGGCCCCATGACGCCCGTTTTTGGCCTCCCCAGCCTCCTGCAGCACTCTGCTGGCCAAAAACTGGCTGTGTGAAGGCACTGCAGCCCGTTTTGGTCAGCAGAGGCACTGTAGGCCAGTCTTTTGATATTTCCAGGCCAGCCCACGGGTCAGATTTAAGCACCCCATGGGCAGGAATCGGCCCATGAGCCTTGAGTTTGACACCCCTGATCTAACTAAATAATGCTTAAGATCACCTAAGACAGATGAAAATCTTATATGAAAAAAGAGATGCCACATGTTCAAGCTGACACAGAAAATATCAAAAAATATTGGATATTATTTCTGATGTATGCTGGGTACTCCACTTATTTATCCTGTCTATAATCTGAATAAGAAACATTGAATTGGAAGAATATGAGTGTGATTTTAAAACCGGAGGAAGAAACATAAATTGTACACAGGCCAAAGCCCCTTTATGAGAGAGATGGGCAATTAAGAAGTATGAAAAACAAATAACCAACCAACCAACCAACCAACCTAGTCGGTGCTGATACAGCCTGATACCTGAGAAGGAACTGCAAAGTTTAGTAACTAAAGCCAAAGAACATAGTTTAAAATGGGACTAAGATTAGATATAAAGAATATATTTTCTTCATGATGATGTAACCTTAACCTATGCTTTCAACTCTCCCAACTCTCCCTTATTGCTAGTCTGAGTTTATTCACCTTACTGCTGAGCATCCTCTACTCTTTTCTTCTACCTTTCCCAGCATAATGTGTTCAAAGTGAATTTGACCCTAGTTACTGGTGCTTCACGTGAGAACTCTGGGTTGATAAGGTGTTTGACATATATTTAATTGTTCTTTGGTTTTTTATTTTAAATGAGTTTATTGACCATTAAAAAACAAACACATAAACAATGGACATGACTTAGCTTCCTAGATACTCTAACATTTTTTGTCTACTTCCACTTAATAAACAGTTACTCTATAACTAAATATACATCATCTTCTACATATCCTATATATAATAAACGTTGTATTCCTTACTCCATATGTTTATTCTTATGGGAATTTCATAAATTGATTGCATGTAATAATAATGTTTAATCTGGTCAGTTTTGTTTGTATTGGAATGTAGGGCGCCCAGGTGCCACGCTGTTCACGCATTACTTTGACATTTTTATAAAAAATAATTAAAAACTTTAAAAAATAAATAAAAAGAATTCCCCATTCCCCATGGTTGGGGAATCCTGGGTGTGCGCCATCCATAGTTGCTGACTTTGCAAAACAGAGATCTAAGAGGATTCCACGCATTTTAGACCAATCCTGGCTGTTTCTCCCAGGCTGACTTTCTTGAACATCCCGCCAACTTTTCAGCGATCTCAATTTTTTTTTGCCCTCTTCCCACCTTGTTCAGATGCGGAGCTGGTGCTCCCCACCATCCGTAGCGCGGTGGAGAAGCAGCTCAACCTGATTTCTCAAGGGAAAGCCAACTTCCATCAGGTGCTGGAGCACACCTTGGACATCTTCAAAAGGAAGTTCCACTACTTTGTGGATTCCATCGCTGGTAGGTCTCCACTCCTCCCCGGGCTGGCGTTTTAGACTGTGCAGTTGTTAAAAGAAAAATAACATACTGGTCCTATGAGTCAGGGGTTTATAATGCTGGATACCTAAGAATTCTATTTTCCCCATCACCCTTTTTTTCCCCCTCTCTCTTTTCGGTTGCTTTTTACTTAATTAAAATAGAGGTTTATTTTTTTAAAGAAGAATTTGCAGTCATAACATGGTAGTTGGGGGAGAAATATTCATCCACTGAATCGTAACTTTGCGTCTTTGGAATTGTCAAACTATTCAGTGGTTTATTTCCGGTTATGAATACGGAAAAGTTATTATGACAGGGTTATACAGAGATATCTAGAGTGGATAAAATATAAATGTATAACTGCTGTAGATCAGAACCTCCTTTCTTTCTTTCTTTCTTTCTTTCTTTCTTTCTTTCTTTCTTTCTTTCTTTCTTTCTTTCTTTCTTTCTTTC
>JANHFK010003478.1:29182-41436 GCA_036250565.1 Sibynophis collaris | reverse complement strand
GAACCTGCAATAATTGCAGGCATCTGGTGTTAATAACAGGGTGCTTTAGACCGCTGTACTACCAAGGCTCTTGGTATACAGGTTCAATATATAAAGGTTCAATACATAAAGAAACACAAATTTTGGATGTAGCTCAAATCCATGAATTAAGTTGTGGGCTAGGCAGATTTTCTGGGTTGAATAGAATTTTATGTCACATGAAACTCAGTCTCTTTGATGGCTACATTCAGGGTGTGGAAATATTTATTCTAGAAAACTTCTATTTTGTTTGATAGTATCCGACATTTGATATTGATATTTTGATATATTCTTTTCATGTGTAGAGCACATGCTGACTTACCTAGTTCACATGGAAGTTGTGGATATCACATGCCTTCTAGATAAGCTCCTAGATAGTGCTGGAGAAGAAGTAGTGGTTCTGATCCTTCTTGTAACAATGAATTTGAACATAAATTTGCCAAGTTTAGATTGCCAAGTTTGAAATCGAAGTCCACATTGCTAGGACAGAATTCTGAAAACTTTGCCTATTTTATATGCAGGCCAGATGCTCAGGAAATCTTGGTTTCATGGTGTGGATGACAAAATGCAAATGTGCTGGGCAAAGAGAAATGTTTTGGGACAAACTGAATCTGTATGAGATAAGATAGTGTTGTTTACAGCCAAAATATCCAAAGAGCAAGGTATAAATATTTAACACATATTAGATAAACAGTTTAACAATTTTTTTACGATGCTGTAATCCCTTGTTTTGGGGTGGGGTTGGAGCAACTTGTGGAGCTGAGCGTTTAACAACCTTATTGATATGTTGCTAAAGACCTTTTTTATTTAATAGCCATAGTAAAATGTTGCTGTTCCTGTGATTTTGGAATTTTATCAGCAAGTAAAATATTGACATGTTTGGAACAAACTCTTTCTGGTAATGATTTTAAAGTAGGCTAGATAATATTCTGCTGAAAACTCCTACAAAATTCATAATGTAATAAAATATGATTCCCCCATCTCATGGTCTGTACCAATCTTGTACCAGGAACAACATCCAGAACATTATATTTTGAAATCTACTGTAAACTGGTAGCATTAATCTGGCTTTTGAAAAGAGTATTCTGTATTTACTTAAATGTAAGCACCTGAACCATTTCAGTCATTAGATATAGTGGAATAGTGAACTATGTAGACCCAGGCAGAAGTAAAAGCCCTGGATAGAAAACCAATCCCTTTATCCACACAGTGACATTGACAGACTACTTATAAGGAGTATAGGTGGACATGGAATGTTGCAAGTATACCAGGCAGTTAAAGAAGAAAAAAGGACACTGCATTGAAGGACATTAAGAAGGCACATTGAAGTCAATACTTTGTGAAGGCTGGAAAGATCAAACTGGACTACAAGAAAAACCAAATTAAAAAAGAGAGAGAGACATGGAAAGGCAAAATATTACATGGCCAGTACACACACACACACACACACACACACACATGCATGCACGCAAGCAAAGCAGATAACAAGAAGACCTGTCAGTAGCTATACAAATTTGAATAAATTAAAAGCAGGATATTAAAGAGAGAGAACAGCTAATTCTGCCTGCACAAGACCAAGCCTTAAGAACAAATGCATACAAAGCCAGAACTGAAAATATGATAATAGGCAGCAAATGTTGTCTCTGCTGAGAGGTTGAAGAAACTGTATCATCTAGTTAGTTCTTAAATAAGATTGCAGAGACTGATTACAAGCAATAGCATGACAAACTTGCAATAATGGTGTACTGAAATATTTACAAGAAATACCATTTCCCTGAAAGCAAAAAATGGTGGGACCACAAAATAGATGAAGTAATAGAAAAATTATAAGATAAAGTACTTTGGAATTTTAGGATTCAAACAAATAGGTATCTGCCACATAATACCCCAGATTTAACAATTGTTGATACATTTGATAAAGTAGACTACAACTTACTACTTAATAAAATAGAAAAATGTGGATTAGACAGCATCACCACCAGATGGATTCGTAACTGGCTGACCAACGGCACTCAATGGAACTGCATCTAAATGGAAGTATGCAGTGGGGTACCCAAGGCTGTGTCTTAGGCCTTCAACATCTTCATCAATGATTTAGATGAAGGGATAGATGGGGAAATTTGCAGATGACTCCAAGCTGGCAGGAATAGCCATCGCTCCAGAAGATAGGCTTAAGATCCAGAAGTATCTTGACAGACTTGAACATTGGGTGTTATCTAACAAAATGAAATTTAATGGTGAAAAAAGTAAGGTTCTATATTGAGTCAAGAAAAAACCGAATGGACATGTATAGTATAGGTGGTATCTGGCTCAATAGTAGTAATTGTGAGAGAGATGGACCATCACTTCAATATGAGCAAGCAGTGTGCTTCAGTTGCCAAACAAGCCAACACAGTCCTAGGCTGCATTTACAGAGGGATAGAATCAAGATCATGTGAGGGTTAATACCACTTTGTATTGCCTAGTGACTATACTTGGAATACTGCATCCAGTTTTGGTCGCCACAATGTAAAAAAGATATGGAGACTCTAGAAAGAGTACAGAGAAGAGCAACAAAGGGGATTGGAAGCTAAAACAAAGAATGGTTGCTGGAATTGGGTATATCTAGTTTAATGAAAAGAAGGATTAAGGGTGACATGATAGCAGTGTTCCAAATCTAAAGGGTTGCCACAAAGAATGGAGAGTCAACCTATTCTCCAAAGCACCTGAGGCAAGACAGAAAGCAAAGCATGGAAACTAATCAAAGAGAGAAGCAAGCTAGAATTAAGAAGAAATTTTCTGACAATTAGAACATTTAATAGAACAACTTGCCTCCAGAACTTGTGGATGCTCTAATGCTGGTTTTTAAAAAGAGATTGGACAAGCATTTGTCTGAAATGGTAAAGGGTTTCCTACCTGAGCAGGGAGTTGGACTAGAAGATCTCCAAGGTCCCTTTCATGTCTTTTATTATGTTATTTTGTTCTAATGCAAAAGACAAAAAAGTCTAGATATTGGATATGGCAATAGCAATAGCACTAAGACTTATATACCGCTTCACAGTGCTTTACAACTCTTTCTAAGCGATTTACAAAGTCAGCATATCACCCCCAACAATTTGGGTCCTCATTTTTCAACCTCAGGAGGATGGAAGGCTGAGTCAACCTTGTATCAAATAAGGATTGAACCCCTGGCAATCAGCAGAATTAGTCTGCAATTCCGCATCCTAACCATTGCATCACCTGGAGACAACAGAATAGAAGAGAAAGAATTGAGAAAAAATTACAAAATACAGGATCTGCAAATAGAAGTAAAATGACTGTAGCAAAAGAAAATTAAAAATAGTCTCAAAAATAATAAGCATGTTTAGGTGCAATCCCAAAACAACTGGAGAACCACTTGAACAATATTGGCATTGACAAAATCCCCATCAGTCAATTACCAAAGTTTACTTGAAACAGTTACTTTTAGCTATTACCATTAACAGATTGTGGGAGAAATGGAGAAGTTTGTGTAATAATGGGAGATTTGAGAAACCAAATATCTACATGTGATAAACGTACAAAGAAATCAAAATTCCAGACACTATAAATGTTAAAATAATTGATAAGAGGGGACCCTAGATTTAACCGTAAGGCAAATGATGGTGACTGATTGCAAAGTGACCACAACTATTTCTTCCTTAATGACCACAACTGGGACCACAATCTTGGATATTGAGCAAAGCAGTCTTTAAGCGAGATGTCCACTATACTGCTTTGCTCAGCAACTGTAATACTGACATTCCTGATTGTGGTAACAAAGTTAATCAAGTCCCAGGAGAGGAGAGTGGACTATCTCAGGATTTTGTAGAGTTCCTGAGATGTCCAGCACAAATTGGTCATGAGTTGGAGGTATGCTGCTGTTTGGCATGAGTGCAGAGAGTTTATAAAAGAAATGGCAGCCAGCTCTGGAAACCTTAGTTGCCCCAGCCTGGTGCAGCAATATGGCAAAAACTCCAAATGCCTGAGAAGCTCCATGGGCAGGGTATGAAGTGGCCACCCTCCCACAAGGACCAAGTATCTGGGAAGCTCCAGCCACCCCAGCCCAGCCTTGCTTGAGGACCAGTGCTCACAGTGTGTATTACTCTTGGCCATACTAACCTTAAGCAATTCTGAGCTAGGGCTTCCCAGGCATTTAGCTCTTTGTATGTAGGGGGTCGCTATTCCGCAAATTACCCTTGGAGTTTAAGAGCATAGATGCAAAAGACAGGTGGATGGCGGAGGAGTGAGAGTTGCAGCACCCATGTGATCCTATGGGCACATGGACTGCCAAGTGCCTGAATTTTCATCACTTGATCATGACTGTAATAGATATAAATTCAGGCAAAGATTGTAAGTCTCTAAATTCAGCACTGCCATAATTTCAAACAGTTGCTGAGCAATCTTTAAGCAAGGATTACTTGTGTATGATATTATCTTTTGAACAGGAAATGCTAGAAGCATCCAAGGGAAACAAATTTAATTACAAAAAAATTAGGAGGAAGAAGGTATTTCTACTGATTTGTATGCCCATAATGCCCATTACTTGTCAAGTTAACTTACACCAGACCTCTTCTCCCTTTCAGTGCTGCATTGCATTCTACATGGGGCTGTGTTTGAACAGCACCCAGAAGTTACAGCTGGTCCAGAATGTGATGACATGCCCAATGTCAGATACCCCTATGTTCACCCATATTGCATGACCCTCACTTAATCTCAGTTTTCTTCCAAATGCAATTCAAGGTGCTAGTTAATGGCACTGGGCCAGGTTATCTGTGGGACTGTTTCTCCATGAGAGCATCTGCCCATTTCACAAGATCAAATAGAGTAGGTTGCTCCAGGTTCCTTAAATTCTTAAATGCTGGCATCTAGTGGGATCAAGGGAGCATGCCTTTTCCATTATAGCCCCTGCCTCGTGAAATACTCTACTCCTTGATGTCCAACAACCACCCCCAATCCTCTTAATCTTTCAGAAAGCTGTACAGAACTCCCTCTTGCCCCAAGCATTGGGCTACAGTAATGTTAGAGCTGGAACATGCTTGTGTTTGTTGCATCAGAAGAAAACCTCAGAAAAATGTGGAAATTAGTGAGAAACTGAATTCTTTAAAGTTCTCTTTATTTCAGAATATATAGGACAGATACATGAGCCTTGATTGACTTTTCAAAGAAGGAATCAAAACAACTAAAGCAAATTTAGATAATGGGGAAGGGGAGATACTGTGGACATATTGAAAATCTACATAGTGACAAATCACTAGGTCCTTATGGTATCCACCTGAGAGTTTTTAAAGACCTCTAACAGCGAAATTGCTGACCTCTTAGCAAAAATATGACTTGCCCCTCAAATTAGGCCCAATGCCAAAGGACTGGAAGGTAGCCAGTGAGACCATTTCTTAAAAAGGAACTCAGGGGAGGTTTGAGAAGTAATAGGCCAGTCAGTTTAACATCTGTTCCAGGCAAACTGGTGGAAATGATAAAGGAAAAATAAGCACAAGTCTTCTGGAAGGATAATCAGTATGGATTCTAAAAAGGTAAAGGCTGCCTCACCATCCATCTACTGTAGACTTTTTTTCACTGCCAAGAGGCATGTGGAGATGTTCCTGTTAACACTGTACATTTGGATTTTCCAGAAGCTTTGACAAGGCTTCTCATCAAAGGCTCTTGAATGAGCTTAAAAGTAATGGGTTAAGAGGGCCTGTCTCTTTATGGATTGCCAATTGTTTAAAAAACAGAAAGCAAGCATTGGCAGTTTTCTAGATGATACTAATAAGAAACATCCCCAAAGGATCTCTATGGAGATCATTTCCCTCCCAATATTTTCATAAATTAACTTGGCATAAGTGCAAGCAGTTAGCTTACTGGTAACTGCAGGATGATGAAAAAGTTAAGATGGTAAAAAATTGTAGAAAGGATGTTCTGAAACTAGGTGAATGGTTAACATAGCAAATAGTAAATGTTGTGCAAACTAACATACATTTGTATAAAATCCCTGTTAATTTATACCTACTAACAGAGTTTAAACTATCTTTTTTTCCCAACTACAATATGGTCTTTGACCAACATGTGCAATATACATTAATTACATTAAACATGCATTAAAATGACAATTAAAAAGTTACAACTACGGTAGTTAGAAGGAAAGGAAAATATTTAAAGGTATCAAAGGAATGCAATTTTATTAGATATTTGTTGCCTTACTCTTGAAACAGCAAGGCAAACTTTTTCTATATTATGGGTAGTTTCCTTATGATTTGCTACAAGATAGGGGACATATCATTGGTTATCTGTGCCTGGGAGATAACTTTATGAGGAGCTGAATTTATACATCACACAGGTTCAAGTAGAAATTACAGTGCAATAGGTCATGCTGAATATCCTCTATCTCACTATGGTGTGAGAATCAAAAGGGAATGTCATTCATGGAAGGGAATGTTTTGATATTTATGGTAGCTGCTGAAGGAAATGTATAGAATCTGGCTAGAGCCATAGAGCATATCTGTTGTTATTAAGCATTGGCAGTGATCGGTTGGCTTGGTGATAAACGACTGCTAAGCTGATATGTTGCCATTCTGTTTCAAAGATCTTCTCTTTTATCAAGAATGTTTACCAAATTCAGTGCTATCTGAACATAGAAGCTAAAAATGCCTCCAAAAATCTTGTACAAAAGAACAGCTGTGGAGAATGGTATATTTCTATCTCCTGCTTGCAAAGCCCTATTAATATGAGAAACAGAATAATGGGATAATATTGGCCTTCCCCTGATCCAGCAGAATAATTATTTTGTTCTTTAGTTTCGGTGTTTTTATATATTCTCATCTAATATATTCTCATTTTCTATCAACTTACAACTGAGATAAGAATATTTAACGGAGTATGGCTTGCTACTGAACAGGGTGGCTGCTTGAGGGAGTTTTTTTCTTTGACTTATTGGGATGTATTTAAATATAAATTTGGATAATTTTATTTTAATCATTCCACATATAATTGAAAAAAAACGGGAATGAAAATAATGTGCAAATTCTCCAGTGTGCTTGCGGGAGAATCCAAGAATGGGTTGACTTGTCCTTTCTGCCCAGAGACTGAGTCATCAGACTTGTAGCCACGCCCCATTGCCTCTCTCTCTCTCTGGCCTAGTTTTCGACTCAGTCTCGCCTGAGAGATGTGTTTCAAATGGACAGATCAGACAACTGAATTCATGGACTCTCCTACATCACACAGGTTTGACTAACTCAATTGTCTTTCCCAGGCAATAAGGAGAAATAATTGGATCCATTTTCCTGCCTAGTAACAGCAGAATGGCAACAAGCCTCTAATAGATCATCTGCTCCTGAGGCAACATTTACTTCCACTGCAGCAGGCCTTCGCCCCAGGGAGAATATGGGACTGAATAGCCTGAAAAGATTAAAATAATTATTTCCAAGGCATCACTGCAGGCCTGCAGCAAAGCACCAATCAGCATCTCTGGCATCTGAACCTTCCGTGTATTTGCATTAGCAGTCTCAGCTCCTGGCTGACCGGCTGCCCTTTCAGGGACCTCAATTCCACAGTCCCTGCTTAGGGAGTGAGGACTCACTCTTGGGTGATGAGGGCCAAAGGGAGGGCCTAATTCTGGATCCCTTGGCATTTACAGGTCTATTTCCTCCAGCCCTATTTAAGTCTCTCTTGAATAAAGCAAAAACCACAACTAATTTGGAAGTGGAGGCAACTCCATTAGAGACACCCTTGGGCCTTCAAGACCCGAGTGAAGGTCTCTTTTCTGAACCAACTGCGGAACAGGAGGAGATCCCTATTCCAAAGCTGTTCCTGGATGTAGTCCATAAACAATGGGCTTGTCCTGGGTCATTCCCCACTCCAAGTAGGAATGATAAATGCTTTTACTATATGGGCCTTGACCTTGCTGAAGTGCTTCAGTTACCAACAGTGGATGGCCCAGTGGCAACTCTCGCCTCTTTTTCTTCCATCTTATCTGGTGACATAGTGGATAGTTTGAAGACTGGGGACAAGAAGGCAGCACTAACTCTGCGCAAGACACATCAAGGTGCGGCCTGGGCAGTCAAGGTGGCTACTGCCACCTGCTCTTTTAATACAACCTCCTTCCTCTGGCTTCGCCATATGCAAGTGAGAGTGCCATGGCAGGAGGCTCGGCTCCACCTGGACGTCAACAAATTGATCACAGCCACTCAATTTTCAGCAGATGCCACTCTGAACACAGACAAGTATGTCTCCAGAGCCCTCTCATCCTCAGTAACATCTAGATGAATGTTGTGGCTCCATCATTGGCAGACTGAAGTGAGGTCCAAATGGAGATTGGCCTCTGCCCCCTACAGAGGTGGCACGCTATTTGGTGAGGCCCTAAAGCCAATCCTAGTAGAAAATAAGGAGAGGAGGGAGGTTTTACCTTCCATGCCCAGGTGAGCAGACCGTCATCCCTTGCCTTACTATCGTAGAACTCACTTTCAGTCCAATGACTTTGAATTTCCTCAACATCAGAGGTATTATTCACAAAAACCTGACCGCCAGCCGGACAGATTCGGGTTTCATGACAGACCCCGACAACAATTTCAGGCCAAGCGGCCCTTTTGTGGTTCAGTAAGTCGCCCTTTTTCATAGATCAAAGTGACTGTCAGACCAATCCTTCTATTGGTGGTCGCATAGCTCTCTTTGCAGATCAATGGGAGGTGATCTTGACAGACACTAGACACTAGGCCTCACACTAGAGTTTCTTTCCACACACCCAAATCACTTCATCTGTTGCCCTGTCTCCAGGAACAACGTAAAAACAGCCATCATGGAGCCCGTTATCCAACATCTGTTGGACATTCAAGCCATCGAGGTGGTCCCAGAGAACCAAAGAAGACAGGGATTTTATTCAATCCTATTCATTGTTCTAAAGAATTTGGGTGGGTGGGTGGAGAGCAATTCTGGATCTCAAAAATATTGAACGTCCATTTGGTCTACAAAAGATTCAAGATGAGTTCCCTCCAATCCATCCTGGAAGGCATCTGGGAGGGCGACTTTTTCATGTCCATCGATTTGACAGAGGCATACCTCCATGTATCGATACTACTGGCCCATCATCAGTTTCTGTGATTTTATTATACAGGACATCGCCACCAGTACAGGTCATTGCTGTTCGGGTTGGCCTTGGTGCCCAAATTCTTTACCAAAGTTCTGGCAGCACTGGCAGCACACCTCAGATCCATACCTGTGCGGCTTCAGTGTTACCTCAATGACATTCTCATACAGGCTGTCTCTCCTGTGTGGGCGAAAGAGCACGTACAGACTACAATCCAGGCCCTGCAGGACCATGGCTTCCCGGTGAACTTTGAGAAGAGTCACCTGGTTCCCACCATTCGTCTATTACACCTTGGAGCGGTGATTGATACCAGGTTGGGCGAGGTGTACCTGTTCCAGGAATCCCGGGAGAGTTTAGTGGCCCTTGTGACTTGGATCCGAGAGGAGCACATGGTACCCATAGCCCTCCTATCGCAGCTCCTGGGAAAAATGGCGTTGTACATATTGATCATTCCTGGCCATGACTGCACACCAGAACCCTGCAGTGGTTCCTTCTCCCATACCAACGGTCCGGCAGCAGCAGCTCCAATGCCAGGGTCCAGGTCTCCCTGTCAGTACTGCAATCTTTCTGATGGTGGACATCTCCAGTGTTGACCAGGGGCTGTGTCTTCAAGGAGCCCAGCTGTCTCACAATTACTTTGGATGCCAGCCTCTTTGGCTAGGGTGCCCACCTGCAGGTTCAAGTGGCTCAAGGGTGTTTGGACCCAGGCAGATCTGAACAACAATATAAATTGGCTGGAGCTCAGGGCAGCACACTTGGCCCTTTGACATTTCCAAGACATCATTCATGGTCAACATGTTCTGCTTCTGACAGACAATATGGCCACCAAGGCCCACATCAATCGACAAGGGGGGTACCCACTCCAGGTCCCTCATGCATGAAGCAGAAAGATTAGAGTTCTGAGTGGAGAGGCATTTGATTTCCATCCAAACGGAGCACATCTCTGGGTCAACCAACGTGCAGGCAGACTGGCTCAGCAGGGCCACGATAGACCACTCTGAGTGGCAGCTGCATCCGGACCTGTTCAGTGAACTGTCTGAGAGGTTTGGCCATTCAGTGGTGGACCTGTTCGCCTCCCTGACAAATGCCCAGTTGCCAAGATTCTTCTCCAGATTTGCGACACTGGGAGCAGAAGGGATCAAAGCTCTCTGCAGCCCGTGGCCCAGCAGACTGCTATATGCCTTCCCCTCTCTTCCCTTCATTCTGGGAGTAATATGGAAAGTATTGACAGAGAGGGTGGAGATCTTACTGTTCACTCCCCACTGGCCCAGACACTTGTGGTATACAGATCTGGTCAGTCTCTCTATATCCCGACCCTGGAGGATTCCTCAGGAGAGAATCTCCCTCAGCCAGGGGGTCTTAGTCCTTCCAGAGCCACAATTGCTCCAGCTGACCATCTGGCAATTGAGAGGAGTCTCCTGAGGAGGGACAAGTATTCCTTAAGGGTGATACAGATGATTCAGACCTCCAGAGGTCCATCTACCAATAGAATTTATAATTCCACCTGGACGACATTTGCCAAATGGTGATCCAAGGGTCTCATTGAACGCACTTTGGCTTCAGTGCCACAAGTCCTGGAATTTCTCCAGGAAGGACTGGATAGAGGACTCCCCCATAACATCATTCTCAGACAAGTGGCAGCTCTCTCCAGGGTGTTGACATGTGGGGAGCAGGAATCCCGAAGGTTTATCAAAGGTGCAGCCAACCTGAACCCTCCTGTAGTACGCAGGTATCCCACTTGGGACTTACCTAAGGTACTGCAAGCCCTTACCTCTGCACCCTTCGAGCTGCTAAGAACAGTCAGTCTACACTTCCTGATTATGTCTAACTACATTCCTTCTACTAAATCCCCCCTCCTACTTTCCCATATATGAGAAGGTGGCAGTGAGGAAGCTTCTGGGGCTAATATGGCTTCCAAAGCTACAGGTGTCCCCCCCCCCGAAGAAAGAAACACACCCTGGAAAATAAAATAGACAAAACACAAAAGAAACGGTTAACGCATTGTACATCAAACCACTTAGCCCCTCCCTCCAAAAGGTGACAAGGAGGACATCCCCTACTAGAAAAACAGTCACTATTTGTGTCTTTTTAACCATCTTCAATGGGCACAAGAGTAACGCCATCAACCCGAGTCCTTCCAGGAAAGGGGCGGTATAGAAATCTAATAAATAAATAAATAAAAATAACCGTAGGCCGATGGTTAAGATCATGCATAGCCAACGCCTAGAAAACTCAGGCCCTGCCACTACCCAGACAGGTGACGGCTCATTCAACTAGGAGTGCTGCCATGATGGTGGCATGGGTAACTCAGACCTCCATCGAAGACATTTGTAGGGTGGCAACATAGTCTTCACCGTCACCCTTTATTAGACACTACAAACTGAACACCTTTGCGTCAGCGGAAGCGTTCTTCAGAAGGAGGGTCCTACAAAAGGTTCATACAGCATTGGGGACTCCGGACCAAATGGCTGCCCACCCATAGGACAGCCGGCTTTGGTATGTCCCATTCTTGGACTCTCTCACAAGCACACTGGAGAAGGGGCATTGGTCTTACCTGATACACTCCTTCTCTGTGTCTTGCGGGAAAGTCCAAACCCACCCTGGTGACCATATGGTCCAGAGTCCAAGAGCAATCATTTTACACTGGGGAGACATTTTATTCACAGCTACGCATTTGTCAAAAACAGAGCCAGAGAGAGAGGCAACGGGGCATGGCTACAAGTCTGATGACTCAGTCTCTGGGCAGAAAGGACAAGTTAACTCATTCTTGGACTCTCCCGCAAGATACAGAGAAGGAGCGTATCAAGTAAGACCAACGCCCTTTATGTTCCCAAAGAAAGAAACTTCAGAAAGAACCTCTTCAGAGCTGAAGAAGCTTCTTGGATGAGAAGCAAAACATCTTCAAAGAAAAAACAGAAAGTCCTGTTGCCTCTTGAAAAAAAAAGCATCTTTTCTATCACTCATCTCCCCCCACTTATGACTGTAACCTTGTTGCTGGTATCCTTATAATTTATATTGACTGTTTCCTAAAATGATTTGATTGCTTATTTGTACCCTATGACTATCATTGAGTGTTGTACCTTATTATTCTTGACAAATGTATCTTTTCCTTTATGTACACTGAGAGCCTATGCACCAAAGACAAATTCCTTGTGTGTCCAAT